>JAODAL010062347.1:0-19806 GCA_025379985.1 Phyllomedusa bahiana | reverse complement strand
GCGCCGGATTTTTGGGGGAAAAATTTTCCGGGCGGCGGGAGCCACTCCTGCCGCCCGCAGCCGGTGCGCCCCCACGATGTGGGGAATCGGGGGGTTTTTAAACCCCGCGGCCGGAGCTCACTCCGGCCAGGGGGGGATGCGGCATGATGCCAGCGGTAATATCCGCCGGTTCCTAAAGCGATCTAGGGGCCTCCGCTTTGAGCGCGCAATCCTTGACTACTCTTAGGCAATTTGCGGGAACCCTACCCGACATTGCTGTATGAGTACGGCAAATGTCGGTAAGGGGATAAGCAGAAGAAAAAAAAAAGTTAAAAGTTTTAAGCAGTGACCCCTGACCACAACAATATACATTCATGTAATTTGTACTAAAAGAAAACCCCAAAAATAATTTAACAGTTATGTTTTTTTCCCTCCATTCTACCCCCAAAAAAACGTTTAGGTTGCACAAGCTTTTTGGTATTTTTTAATAGTACCGTTAAAATATAACTCATTTGCAAAAACAGTCTTTTTTCAGCCCTAAACCTTTCCCGGGCTAAAACGCTTTCTTTTTTTTTTTCCTCTCGCCTTCTAAACCCAAACTTTTTTATTTTTCCAACTACATAGGCACGTGGACTTTTATTTTACAGCAGCTTGTCAGTGATGGTTCCCCACCCCTGTATTTTCCCTCGGCTGACGGAGGTTTTGAGATAAGATCTCTTTTTTTGTAAAAAATTTTTTAGGAGTAAAATGATTCAAAGAAAACCCGCTAATTTTTCAGATTGGGGATCTCATTCACACAATTGGGTCTGTGAAAGGGGGCAAACCCATCAGACTCCAATATGGGTCACTTACGACTCTAAAATGGGCAAAAAAATTTAATAAGCAAAAATTTAGGTTAAAAGAAAGAAAGGGGGTTCTTTTTTAGGCACATAAGCTCGGAATAAAATCCATAACAAAAAAACACATCATCACACCCTTTTGGGCCCCGTTACAGGGGTTATTCCGACGGTTTTTTTGAGCCGTATTGAGCGACAATTCCCCCGTGAATAGGGGGGGGGGAAAGGGGGGGGGGCCCGGGGCGCGGGGGGGCGCTGCACCCGGCCCCATAGACAATGCATTGTTTTTCGGCGGTCCGCGCCGAAAATTGTGATTCACTTTCTCCCCCCGCGGCGGATTTGCCCAGCGGAGAGGAGCGACGGAATCCCCGTTCTCTATGAGACAGTGGGTTACCGTAAGACTCCGGGATTTGGGGCCGTATTGAACGCAAATCCGGGGCGGAATACGGCGCCAATCCGTCGGCAAAAGCCGTGGAACGGGCCTAAAAGGATTAAAAAAAAAAAAAAAAAACTAAAGTTTTCTCTACAACCTTAATTTCAATGCAATAAATGTTTTTCAAATGCTTACCTATTTTAAGACAGGATGAGACCCTAGCTAAAATTGTGGGTATGCGTGTCCCTAACCATAACAAGACTCTCGCTAATTATTTTTTTTAATCTCTCAGCACTTTTACCAAATCCAACAATAATAAAACATGGTTATCCCAAAATGGGTTTTTTTTTTGGCATGGAGGGGGATCAAGATGTAATGTCTGCTGCTATGGGGTTAAAATGATGAGCTTAAAAAACAGGAACTACAATATGAGAATTTACATAAACTGCAATACACACCATGCAGCTTATGCCATAAACTGCACGTATTGTTTTAATATTTCGTATAGTACAACCTATATAAAATTGAGCGAGGATAGTGGAACATCTAATGAAAAAAAAGATATAAGAGTACAGCTCACCAGACTCCGCGGGTGACACGGGGTCCGCTCCTTTCCTTATTGTCCCGGTACGGTGATGGCAAGTAAGCATAACTCCTTAATAATCCAGCACTCGTGCAAACGGGATATCATGAATGTATAGAAAATTCACTCTTTTATGAAGAAATCATATAAAACACGGTATAAAAAATCCCTATCTTCCATGAAAGTTTACGCGTTTCAGGCTTGCTCCTCAGCCCTTAATCGTAACATACACAAACTGACCTAATCCTCAATATATATCAACCCTCAGACTAAATTTCTATTTTATTTTTCTATTTATGAGCATCTTAATACTTGGTTGGACCGCCATTTGTAACCTTTGGTTCTGAGATCCCCCAGTTTTTTACGTGACTCTAGGGAAGTGTTGAAGTGTATGAGTAATGTCGCATGGATACCAACTTACAGATGGGTTTCACGTGACATTATTTCTTTATATACTTCCATACCACATGGTTTGGCACTCAATGCTCTTGCCTGCCAATTGGATAAGTACACTCGGTATAATGATCATTTGAAACAGTACATTTTATTAGTTACTGAATTTTTGTTGGGACATAACTTTTTTCTTTTATGAATCATTTTACTTGCAAATACAAGGTTGTCCCATGGGGGCTTGCTTTCCCCGTCATTGGCAAACATTTTTGTAGCTTGGTGGGAGGAAAAATACATTTACTCTGTGGAGAATCCTTTTGCCTCTGAGATTTACTGGTATGGGAGGTATATAGACGATACCCTGCTTATTTGGCAGGGATCGTCTATATCAGTATCCAAATTTGTGGTGTATATTAAATCTAACCATGAAAATCTAAAATGTACTTATGAAACTAACGAGAGAGAGAAACTTTTTGGACCTTAAACTCATAGGGGATTCTGTTAGTGGTAAGATTCACTCTCAAACATATAGACATCCGGTTGGGTGAACGTATTTTATATGAATTAGCTGCCACCAGAGTCATGTGATCATAACATACCAACTGGGGAATTTATTTCGATCCAAAAAGAAATTGCTGCGTGCAGAGGATTATGAGAAGGATATTATTAGTGGTAGACTGAGGAATAGGGGATATAATACCATGGCAAATACAAAGAGGTATTAAGAAAGCACAATTCAGGGGACAGTGAGAGTTGATCAGTATGTTGGTAGAGAAACTCAATAAGGGATAATATTTCATTGTGTTTTACTACTAGTTTTAGTCGGACAATTCTCAGAAAAAAATTTATACGTAATATTGGTGCCTGTACTAACAGTGGACCCCACAATCCGTGAAATTCTCAAAGGGGGATGTCGCTACATATCCAGAAAATCTAAAACCATTGGTAATATAGTTTCTCCCAGTATGGTTGTGAATACCCCCGGTACGCACAAGAGGCACTTGGATGGACTTCAAGGGTTCGTTTAAGTGTGGAACTAGCAGCTGTGGACAATGCAAATATATGTTTAAATCAGATACTTTTGTGTCTTTTGTTACAGGAAAACAATCCAAAATTCATAATTTTATGAACTGTCATAGTTCACACGTTGTTTACATGGCTTGGTGCGATCTGTGCAAGTTGCAGTACATAGGTTGCACCACTAGATGTCTCAATGTTAGGATTAGGTAGCATGTGTAGGACGCAAACCATCCGGGTATCCAAACACTTCCAAGAAGTGCATCAGAGTAATCTTGAGCATTTAAAGGTAATTGCGATAGAACAGGTCAGGAAACCTTTACGTGGGGGAGACTGAAGAAAAGTTTTAATCAATAGGGAAGCTTACTGGATCCTAACTTTGGACACCAGAGCCCCACGGGGTCTCAATCATAGAACTGACCTGTTGTATTTGTATTGAATTGTATGTGCCTTTTTGCGTTGTGTACATATATCTAGGTGGTAATTCCTATAATGTGAATAGGGTCAAAAGAGATATTCTGGCAAAGTTTAAAACTTAGGTGTAGGAGAAATGTACATGTTTATTTGTTGCGTTTTCTAGACATATTTTGGCGGTAATTACCTTAATTAATTGAATAGGGTTTAGGGTGCTTCCACACGGTGCGTTTTTGATGCGTTTTTTTGGATGCGTTTTTTGTGCAACAATGTATATCATTAATTGCTGTGCCTTCCTGAACAAAAAACGCATCGTGTGAAAGCACCCTTAAAGAGATATTCTGGCAAGGGTTACATTTCAGGTGTAGGTGGTAATTAGTCTGAGGGTGGATATATATCGAGGATTAGGTCAGTTTGTGTATGTTACGATTAAGGGCTGAGGAGCAAGCCTGAAACGCATAAACTTTCATGGAAATTGGATGTTTTCAACCATGTTTTTATGGATTCTTCAATAAAAAGAGTGAACTTTCTATACATTCATAATATCCCGTGTGCAGGAGTGCTGGATTATTATGGAATAGTGGAACATCTATCGAGTATTAAAAACAAACAAACAAATCTGGAGCCGTACAACATTTTGTGAAAGAGCATGAAGGGGATTTAAAATATTTTACCTTCTTCTGTGTAGAAGGGGTCAAGAAACCAGAAAGTGGAGGGGACTGGGCTCATCTGGTGAATTGTTGAGAAGCAGCTTGGATATTAAAGTTAAATACTAGAGCACATTTTGGCATTAATAATAGTAATGATCTTCATATCTATTAATTCATTTGGCAGCTGTTTTTCCCTGGAACTTCCTTCATGTAGTTTACCTGTAAGATGTTTCATTATGTTCTTTCTGGCAGGGACCTGAATTTGTCTCCTACCCCTTACATTTTGGCAGGAAAATGTATTCGTTCCTTACCCCCTTACTGCAAAGTTTACTAACTGCAGAGGTGGGCTCCAATACAATATCAAGAGAGAGGTATGTTACATATGTGGTGACGTTATATATTTTTACTGTGGTATTTGTTTGCAGCAATGACTATGAGATTCACACAGTTTTGGCCATTTTTGAGTCTGATGAGAGGTGTACCCATCTGTATTATGTATTTAACCATTTATTTACTCAGCAATTAAATCTTGTATCATGATTGGTCCTTATTTGATTTTAATGAGGCCGAGTTTCACAGAACCAGTCGCTTTGAATTAAGACCCACGTGGTCTGAAACATGTAGCAGATGTCTGTGAATATATATATACACAATAAAGAGAGATTTTACCCTCAAAACCTCACTGGATCACCTGTCGGCCGACGGAGAAGATAACAGGAGGTGGAGGATGACCATAACTGGCACATGGGACTAATATATGCATCCCTATCTGGGTAAGCCACTCTATACTTTCTGTATGCAATATTATTTTATTTTGCAAGGCAAGATATACTTTTTATCCCCTTAGTAAGCTAAACAGGTCGGTGATGGAAGCCTTCATAAAGCTTCCAGCCCCCATGTTCATGGATCAGCAGGAACAATGAGGAACAATGCGTGGCACCATTTTTAATTCATTTAGATGTCATAGTGTACAAGGGGTTAAACAGCAGGGAACGGAGCCGGCTCCCTTCCATGTTAGCGGCGGGCATCATCTGCAAATAGCAGCTGGCACCAGCCTCCTACATAGGAACTTACCGACACCAGTACGTCCTGTGTCGGTAAGGGGTTTAGACATTACTTCATAAACCTACTGTAAATCCCAGGCCCAGCTATCATACTTCTTCCCCCGTTACTTAGAGCATTACTGGTACTCTGGGTTAGACTTCTTGTTTTTTGTGTTCCGAGTGACAACCATCCATTTTTTTTTTTTTAAGTCACATGTGACACTCCAAGACTATAGTAATGCAGAAATATATTCTATCCCCTCCACTTGTACTGTTCCCTCTATCCCCCCCCCCCCCCCCCCCCCCCCCCAAAATTTCTGAAACAGTCCTAAGGTAAATGCTATGAGTGTGAATTCCAGTGGCTAAAAAATTTCTGAAGCTCTAGCGATAAGTGCTTCAAGTAACGGAGGAGATACTAACCGTAAAGCAATTGTTTTTAGTACTACAGGCGTAAAGATTATCATCACTAATTATAAAACTAACTGGATCAATAGCAACTATCATTAAAGACCGCTTGTAGGCGTCGTAGAAAGAAATTACACTAAATGTCATCACATAGAAAATGATCATTTTGACATTACACAGCGATAACAGATGCGCATATCAGGAAGGAATACTTTATTTCCCGTTTCTCAACAAATGGATTTACCTGTCCAGCCAGTGTATACTGTAAAATCTCTGGGATCTGCAGACTTCAGTCCAGTTTGCAGAAGCTGAAGTAGTTCTTTTATTTTAAGATTCAGGCGATTAACAAAGTCGGGAGTCAGCTTTGAAGGAAAAGAACAGAAAAAAAAAAATCATAATAGTTAGGTCCAACGTGGCATGTTAGGTGGGGTTCTGTACAAATGTGAGGTCAGAAAGTGTCGGTACATGAAGCTTGTTCTCTCCTCTTGGCAGCAACAAGCTAACTCAAGACATGTCACAGCGCTGCTACAGAAATACGCCAGAAGCCAATAGGACACGGGAGCCAGCGGTTCACTTGTGCCACTTTGTTCTAGTGACTGGCATTTTCCAACTCCCGAGATCGTGACAATCACAACTTCTGACATTTCAGGAGATTATTTAAATCCTAAACACATTTTAGCAATAAATTCAAGGGAACCTGTCACATAGGTTGTGCCCCCCTTGCTGAGGACAGCACAAGCTAGTGACAGACATACTGTTGCCAGCGCTGTGTCCCTTATTCTATTCAGAGCATTTAAGGCTCTGACAATTTGCAGCCACTTAATCTATGGGTGTTAGCCCTGCCTACCTGCAGGTTATTCACGGTTTCTACCTATTTAAGTCTGTTAAATGGGTGTAGCTAGCCACTATTGGGCGGGGCTAGTCCCTGCTGATGAATTAAGTGGACTCTTCTCTGGCAGAACAGGCTGCAAACTGCCAGATTTGAGCAGTAAATGCTCTGAAACTCCTGCATCTTACAGTATAAGGGTATGTTCACACTGCTGATTTGGACGCAGTTTTCAAACCAAAACAGTGTCCAAAAAGCTTCGAAAATGCTCTCAGTTCATTTTCACAGATTTTTTATGTAAAATCGCATTGTAGTTCACACTACGTTTCTTTGGACGCTGTTCTGGGCGCTGAAAAAGTTGTGTCGTATCAATTCTTGAAGCATTTCCAAGGCTCCAAATCCCTATAGGAATCAACGGAGAGCTTCAAAGCCTTGACGCGGTTGTGACGTGGTTTGTGAAGTTGTAGGCTGGTCAAGATAAAATTGCACCGAAAACCATGTCAAAACCGCACGTCTCAAAAACCTAATTCCAAATCAGCCATGTAAACATACCTTTAAAGACAAAGCGCTGGAAACCGCATGTCTGTCACTAGCTTGTGCTGTCCTCAGCAAGAGAGGCATAACCTGTGTGACGGGTTCCCTTTACACTACATATTAACTTGTAAAGTGGTTTGTTAAAGTTATTTTTGAAAACTAAAAATAGGTGACAAATAAAACCAAAAATAAAATAAAATACACACTTACCTTTGTACCTACCACTATTCCAGCGCTGAAGCTATTGGCGGTGTCCACCAGTCTCCTGTTCACTTCCTGGTTTGCCACTTGTGTGTGAATAGTGCGGCCAGTGCCCTCAGCTGTCATGTGCCATACCCTGGACATCACCAGCGGCACACTGTTCACTGCAGAAGCGTGATAGCTAAAGCCCCTGATTGGCTGCAGTGGTTAAGTGCTAACCGCAGAAGAGAAAATATACATATACCAGGGGAGCAGCTTTAACACCGGAACAGCAGCGAGTGCAAAAGTGAGTGGTTTTTTTTGGCTTCACTAGAGAACTGTGGCCTACTTTATTTTATTTTTTTTACCTGCTGACTACCCGTTGACTTTAAATATCTGGGCAATCGACCTAAAGCTCAGCAAGAACTTTCTGGAACATCCATGCAGAGTTAGCAGTTGCACAGTAAGGGTGCGTTCACATGGCAAAATACCGGTCATTTTCTGACCGGTATTTTGTCATTTTTGCACGTAAGGCTATGTTCACACGGCTTATTCTGGGACGTATTTCAGCTTGTAATTCACGCCGAAATACGTCCCAGTCATTACGGTAATCCACAGTTCTCATAGAGAACTATGGATTACGGCTCCTCTCCCTGCTCGCACAACACGGAGAGGAGTGACATGCTACTTATTCACGGCGTATACGCACCGTGGATAATGCATGTCTATAGGGCCGGCAAGGTGCCGCCCTCCCCGTCCCCGTACACACGGCGTAATTGCGGGGCGAAATACGTCCTGCAATTAAGCCGTGTGAACATAGCCTTAGGCCGTGAATAAGTAGCATGTAATTTCTCTCCCCGTATTGTGCGAGCAGGGAGAAGAGCCGTAATCAATAGTTCTCTATGAGAACTGTGGATTACCGTAATGACTGGGACGTATTTCAGCCTGTAATTTGCGTATTATGAGCTGAAATACGTCCCAGAATAAGTCGTGTGAACATAGCCTAAGGGGACGGCTTTTGTCCGCGGGTTTGCAGATTTAAACTGTCCAAGTTCTGCCGAAACCCAGCAGAAGAATGGACATGTTCTAAGCAGTGGACTACTGCATGGATTTTCTATTTAAGTCAATGTAAAAGGTTGACAGTTTACGGGCGGTTTTCAAATCGGAAAATCGTCTGTAAGGGCATGTCCCCACGGCAAGGGTTTTCGGCCGGTTTGCGACTTTTCAGACTGCCTGAAAGACCGGCCGAAAATTAGCACAATGGTGCGCTATGCAAAACCTGTGCAGCAGTCCCCACTGCACAGGTTTTGCCGCTGGCGGTCCGGCGGCAAAACATTGTAGAAGCACAATCTTCCGTCCGGTTTCCCGACGGAAGATGTGTGCTTCTCAATGGGAGGGGGGAGGGCTGTTCTCCGCTCATCGCGGAGAAAAGTCGTCCCCCCGTGGCCGTGGGGACGGGCGTAAAACAGGACAAATAACGGCCGGCAAACGGCCGGTATTTGTCCTGTGCAGTGGGAAGGCGCCCTAAATCCGACTGAGAACCCAAGCCGTGGGGACGGGCCCTGATTGTGCGGGTGTGGAGATCTGACTGCCAGAAACTACTGTAAGAAATACAGAACTTTGAACATTGAAATACATTGGATATGGTATACTTTGATATGATATGTATAAGGTATTTCACGTGTGGGGAAATACTGGTTTCGCATAGGAACATCTTGGAAGATCACAGTTCTCATTCAGGTGCTAATTAAAGTATAATTAGTCAAAGGCCTTCCTATGCAGGATGTATACCAAAGGCTTATTGACTATAAAACAAGTTTTCCCATGTGATCAGGATGGAATCAGGGGGGGTTTTATTGATGAAGAATGACCATACCTAGTTTGCAGGTGTCTGCTGTATCATTTGCCCACAGGGGGAAAAGGCCTAAGCAGGATGGACACACAGTAAACACAAAAGTGTTTATTGCCCCAAGACTGATCAAAGGAGAAAGATTGTTTCCTCTTAACGGTGGGAAAATTGAGATCTGAGGGGAAAAAAAATGACAAATATCCAGAGTTGGATGAAGGAGAGGAAGGCACTTAGGAGGACTCTTGGGAAGAAGCCAGCAGACTGGGGCACATGGAGAGCACTGCGCATCGACTTAGTGGGTGAAGGCCTAGGATGGTAATGTAACATTGTATCTTGCTAAATGATTTGTAACTGTTATCAGTATTATGGTGTTAATGTAACATTTGTTGTTTTCTTTCTTTTTGTTCCTGTGTATCCCCATCTCCTTATCATTTATTAATAACCATAAATCAATATCACATGCTATACAATATACTCTTTTTTTTATATACTTATTTTTGTGTCTCATTTATTGCACCGAACCTTTTGAATCTACCCCAGTAAGAGGGTGGATTGTATATACACAGTATAGGTTTCTATAGATACATATTTATTTATGATATCTATATGAATATACATATGTATATGATACAGGGAATTTCTTACACTACTCACTGGAGAGACAAGGCAGGGATGGTTTATCACTGTCCCTCCCTTCTCGGTTGATTTATTCACTAAGTTCAATGAGTGCTGTACACAGATCAACAGGACGCCTACAGATTTTGTGCTTTCCAACCCTGGCAGTCATGTGACCACCGGGGCTCAGAGACTGCAGGAGCTGCAGCTGTGCAGTGAGCTCACGGGGTTGTATTTCCCCGGTAACTGAAGATCACTATGGGGAAAAAAGTGGGGGGGGAAAAGTAAAAAAAAATTAAAGTAAAACATAAACACGAAAAATAAAATTTAAAAAAAAAAAAACGTAAACCACCTTTTTCCCCTTTACAAACGGCAATCGCCCCAAAAAGATAAAAAATCAAGTATGCATACTTGGTATCGCCGTGTGCGTAACGACCCAACCTATAAATCTGTCAATTAACCTGCACGATGAACAGCGTAAAAAAAAGTAGTCACAGAATTGCGATTTTTGTTCATCCCGCAGCACATAAAATGGAATAAAAAGATACCGAAAAAATCAAACGCCAAAGTGATGCCAATAAAAACATCAGTTCATCCAGGAAAGAAAAAAGAAAAAAAAAAAAAAAGGCCTTAAACCGCTCTGCATACGAAAAAATAAAACGGTTATGGCTCTCAGAAGACAGCGATGCATAAATATTGTTTTACACAACAAAAATTTTTTTTTTAAGGCACTTAAACATAAAAAAACTATATTAATTGGGTATCATCAAAATCGTATCGACCCACAGAGTAAAACTAACTGATGACGGATACTACACGGTGAGCGCTGTTTAAAATAAAAAACTCTACTAGAATTGCATTATTTTCTTCACCCTGCCTTCCAAAAAACAAATTTAAAAGCCTTATCAATAAAAACGTCAAATCTTTCCGCAAAAAACAAGCTGTTGTACAGCTCTGTACACAGAAAAATAAAAAAGTTATGTCTCAGACTATGGCGATGCAAAAACATATTTTCCTTTATGAATAAAAGTGTTTTTATTGTGTAAAAGCAGTAACACGAAAAAAATTACAAATTGGGTATCACTGTAATATCGACCTGCTGCGTAAAGCTAGATGTCATTTGTATCACACGGTGACTGCTGTAAAAAATTAAAAAAACACTACTAGGATTGATGTGTTTTGTTCAAAACGCCTCACAAAAACCTTAAAGTGATCAAAGTGCCATTGCACCCCATAAAGGTACCACTAAAAACATCAACTCATCCCGCGAAAAACAAGCTCATAATCAGTTCCAAATACAGAAAAATTAAAAAGTTATGGCTATCAGACTATGATAACATAAAAACGCAATTTTTTATAAACGCATTTCTATCGTGTAAAAGTAGAAAAACATAAAAAAAACTAAATAAAATTTAGATTAGTGTAATTGTACCCATGCCCATAGTAAAGTTATCCTGTAATTTATCCCGTACGGCAAACACTGTAAAAATGAAGCCCCATTTTCATGGCCCAATGCTAAAAAACCTATGGAATACCTGTGCACCCAAAATGTACAATACACTCCTAGATGAGATCCCTGAGGGGTGCTGAATCCAAAATGGAGCGACTTCTGAAAGGTTTCACCTATTCTGCTACTTTGGGGGCCTTACTAATGCGACATGGCCCCACCAAAATCTGCGTTCCAAAAGTCAAAATGTATTACTAACTTAAAGCACAATGTGTCACGAGAAAACAATCTCTGAATCACAAGGATAGATAAAAGTATAAAAAAGTTAGTCCCACAAAAGTGACATGTGAGATTTCAAAAACGGGGCTCTGTCAAGAAGATTAAAACTGTCTGCGGCGGTACGGGGTTAAGGACTTAAAGGGGTTTTGCCACGATGTAATGTTGACGTGGGATCCTCCAAAATGGGTATTTAAATCACTTTTCTAAATATGTGATTACAAAAAGTGAAGCCTGTGAGAGCTACAGCATTGCTCAGTCCCCCTTAATTTCCTGAAAGTTTACATTAGACACGACCAGGACACTTGACAGGAGCTGATCTGGCCTTGTGTGTTTGCACTTTTTATCTTATGACAGGGAATGTGAATGAGCTTGCAAGGGGCTGGGGAGAAAGTGCAGTGTATGAAGCTTTCTGCTGTATAGACAATCCACTGGTTGCAATGTTATTATTTGAGTAAACATTGCAGATGCTCCCTTCTTCCTCGCTCTCTGCTCACCCCCCTCCCTCTCACCGCTGCAGCATTCATGATTTGTTTATCTTTTCTCCTGGGCAGATAATAGGTAAGGAACTCACTTCGTGGCAAAACCCCTTTAAGTATCAGTATTTTTCTTTTCACTCAGAAATCCTGCTCCGAATCACAAAGCTCAGCTTCTCTACCTCTATCACATCCTGCGCTCACGTAGGGCAACATAAAACTACCGACAGGTTCACTTTACACACTACTTGTGATTGTGGGGGTACGGATCCTGGGACTCCTGCTGATTGCTAGAGTTTATAGGCCTGCAGTGATATACTGAGCTCCCATAAGAAATGTTTGATATAGCTATATAGATAGTATGGTTGAAAAAAGACACAAGTTCCTCAAGTTCAGTCAAAGCACAGTGCGGGAAGCTCGGCATGTGCACCCTTGTGAGATAACCAGAAGCACTGGGGAGATAACCAGAGGAATTGGGCATATAGATATATGTTAAGAAAGTAACCATTGACAAAGCATGTGACTGCATATGGGCATGTTCCCACGGCAGTGGACAAATACCGGACTGTTTGCCGGCCGGTATTTGTCCGGTTTTGCGGCCGTCCCCACGGCCGCGAGGGGGACGGCTTTTCTCCGCGATGAGCGAAGAACAGCCTCCCTCCTCCCATTGAGTTGTTCATATTCCGTCCGGAAACCGGACGGAAGAATGAACATGTTCAATGTTTTGCCGCCGGACGGAAAACACGTGCAGTGGGGACTGCTGCACGGGTTTTCCATAGAGCACAATTGTGCTCATTTTCGGCCGTTTTTTCAGGCGGTCTGAAAAACCGCAAACTAGCTGAAAAACCGGCCGAAAACTCGTGCCGTGGGGACATGCCCTATGACTTTTGACCATAGAAACGAAAAATTAAAATGGGGAGAGGAGGGGGGGAGGGGGGTGTACATAGTGCTTTCTATGGTGCATTTTTTTTTCTTTTTTGCAGATATGCGCAGTAATTAATGCTGTGCATTTCTGTAGAAAAAAAATGCATCAAGAGTGCATTGTGTGAAAGCACCTTAGACCCTGCCAATAGATAGCCAGGTTAGGGTCTGTTCACACGGCTTAATTGCGGGGCGCACAGTATGCCCCGCAATTATGCCGGGACTTCGGGAGTCGCGCTGATCGACATGTTAACTATCTCCCCGCACATATACTACGATCGTATTGTACGAGCGGGGAGAGGAGGCGTAATCCATAGTTCTCTATGAGAACTGTGGATTACCATAATGATTGGGGCGCATTTCGCTCGTATTAGAGCACAGTATGCTCACAATAAGTGGCGAAATGCGCCCCAAAATAAGCCTTGTAAACTTACCCTTAGGCCGAGTTCACACGGCTTATTCACGGCGTAATTGTGGGATGGATTTCACCCGCAATTACGCCGTGTGCTCAGCAGCGGGGGTGGGTTCCACAGACATTCATTGTCCACGGCGTGTATCCCGCTGGGATAATGTCCATGTCACTTTCTCCCCGCTCGCCGTATTTCGCGAGCGGGAAGAGGAGACTGAATCCATAGTTCTCTATGAGAACTGTGAATTGCCGTAATGCCTGGGACGGATTTCAGCCCGCAATTCGCGCTGTACTGCGCGAATTGCGGGCTGAAATCCGTCCCAAAATAAGCCGTGAACATTGCCTTACTCTTCTTTTGGATGATTAAATCAGTTACTAAAACCATTGTGGGTAATAATTGAGGCCACAAACAGGAGTGTGGTTAAGATACTGAGCAAAAGTGACAGTACATGCAAATAGTAGTGTATGTATAGATTTGTATTCATGCTAGAAAGCAAAAGAAAAAGGGAATTATACATTACACTCACCTGTCCAGCTGAATTGAAGAAAGCTGAAGCTTCTTTACTGCAGTCTTGGTATAAGTAAGGGTTCTGAAAGCTTCTGACATCCATGGTATATTACAAGCTAAGAGGAAAGAGAAAATAGGGATTGATGCCGATGTTCCCTTCCATACACACTGCAGTCATATCACGTTTTTTTTCACATAATTTCCACAAAATTATGGCAAAATGCTATTGTTTTGAAAAAATGTCAGCAAGCAGCGTGATTTGATGTTGATGCATAAACGGACTTTTACAAGAAAAAGAGAACTCTTTGGAATGTGCAGATTACAAATGAAATGTGGTCAGATTGTTGTCTAAGGCCGTGTTCACACGGCTTATTCCCGACGGATTTGTGCGCCGTATTGAGCGCACAAATCCGCCGTGAATAAGGGGCGGGACGGGGGCGGGGCTGGAGCGCGGCAGGGGCGCGCTCCGGCCCATAGACAATGTATTGTTTACGGTGCGTCCGCGCCGTAAATAATGTGTATGTCACTTTCTCCCCCCCGCAGCGGATTCGCCGAGCGGGGAGGAGCGACGGAATCCACTGTTCTCTATGAGAGCAGTGGATTACCGTAATGACTCCGAGGATTGGCGCCGTATTGAAGCGCAAATCGGCACGGAATACGGCGCCAATCCGTCGGCAAATAAGCCGTGTGAACGGGGCCTTAGGGTATGTTCACGTGGTGTTTTTTGATCCGATTTTGGATCCGAAAATCGCATCCAAAAATGCAGTGTCGATGACGCAGCGGGAGCCCTATTTAAAACTATAGGGTGCAATCCTGCTGCAGCCAGAACGCAGTCAAACGCGCACCTGCGTGTTGCATACGTGTTGATCAAAAATTGGCATGTCAATTCTTAGAACGGATCCGAAAGACGCAAGTAAACACTCGTCTGAACGACGATGCGTGTTTTACATTGTAAGCAATGTAAAACACACTGCTATTTGCTATATGCGTCTTTGGATCCTTCTAGTGTCCGACAGACGGATGCAAACACACATTTAATAATGTAAGTTCACACGGACTCAACACGCCGTGTGAACATACCCTTAGTCACAATCATGAACAAACATATCTAATAACACACAAACCGTTTTACTGTTCATTTCTTTTATTGGGCACATTGAGTCAACATCCACAGTGCAGGGAAAAAAGGTAAAGTTATCCTTAACGCCAATTTTTTTTTCACGTTCGTTTTTCCCTCCTCGCCTTCCCAGAACCATAACATTTTTATTTTTTCATCTACATGAGGGCTTTTATTTTGCGGGACAAGGTGAACTTCTAATGTTGTCATTCATCGTACTGGGAAACCGCAACAAAATTCTAAGTGGGGCAAATTGTGAAAAAAAAAAAAACAAAAAAAAAAACATGCTTGCGCCATGTCTGCGGGGTTTTGCTTTTATGGCGTTAAATCTTCGGTAAAAATGATGTTGTTATCTGTATTCTACAGGTTGATACGGATCCGGAAATACCAAACAGTTAGGGCTTGTTCACACGACGTTTTGGGTCCGTTTTGGATGCGTTTTACGGATCCGTTTTTAATCTGTGACAACTGGATGCAAACTGCACCCAAAAAGCGGATCCAAAAAACGCAAAGCTGATCCTTTTTTGGATGCGTATTGGATGCGTTTGCATGCGTTTTTACGGATCCGTTTTTTCAATACTTTATTTAAATCAACCTATCAAATGAAATTTTAAATATAATATAACCTATCAATGACCAAAAAAAAACCCTTTTTTACCTCCTGTCAATCAACTGTAAATAAACCTATGATTTTAGAACCCGCCCCCCCATTTATTTTTTTTTTTTAAATCAACCAATAGTTTTCAAACCCACCCCATGTTAATTAATTACAATCATTTATAAAATAAATATATATTTAGTTTTACATATATATATTTATAAAAATTTATACATTTATATACTATTAAATAATTTAAAATATTATATAAAATTTATATTATATATAAATACTATACAAAAGTATATTTTATATAAAATATATTTATATATATATAATATAAATTTTTTATAATTTATATAAATATATATATATACTTTTTATGTATATAACCCAAAAACATTAATATTAAAAATTTTATATTTAATTTAAATCCCATGCGTTTTACGATGCTTTTTTGGGCATCGAAAACGGATCCAAACGCACCCAAATGTATGCTGCGCTTTTGGATCCGCTTTCAGGATGCCAAAAACGCACTCCATTATTTCCTATGGGGATTTCTCTTGCATAAAACGCAAGAAGAATTGACATGTCAATTCGTAAAACGGATCCGAAAAGGGGGATCGCGAAAAGCGCATCGATCACTCGGGGTGAAAGCGATGCGCTTTTTGCCATTGAAAAGCAATGTTAATCACACTGACAATTGTTAGATCCGTTTTGCGGATCCGTAAAACGGATCCGTAAAACGGATCACAGAAACGTCGTGTGAACAAGCCCTTACAGTTTTTGTTATGTCTTGGTATCGTATAAAAAAAAACAAAAAACAAACATTTTCTACTTTTGAAATTTGCTCGGCAGAGCCATTTTCTGTGAATACCTTTTTTGTACCAACACATTCGGACTTGAGTGAGGCGGCATTTTTTGTGGGCTGAAGTGTACTTTTTGATACTAGTTTGGAATACGTGATTTTTTTGATTACATTTATTTCAATTTTTAGGGGACGTGAAATGACAAAGAAAACCGCAATTTTGGCATTTGGAATTTTTTCTTCTACGGTATCCAGCATACAGGATAAATGATGTTATATTTTAATAAGTATGACTTTTTAGGATGCGAAATACCAAATATGTGGAACGTTTTTTATTTTTTTATTTTTTTTATTCGTAAAATGGCAAAAGGGGGGTAATTTGAACTTGAACTTTTAACTTTATTTTTTTTTATTTTTACAAAGTCCCTTACCGGCATTAGGACATTCTCATACGTCCAATGTCAGTAAGAGGGTAAAGGGGTGGTCCCACGAGTGAAGTGTAGATCAGATAGCATGCACAATGTGACAGGTTCCTTTTAATTCTTTGGGAACATATTACTATCTTGTGACCCATAAGTGAATAGTATCGGTGGAGAACCACATGAAAATACTGTGAAACCCTAGCCCCTCGAGCTAATCAGCGCATACTCCTGCAGGGCACGGGGGCCGGCAGCCCGCCGGCCCCATAGACCTGCATTACTTACCCGCCGCGGATAACTGAAATGTCACTTATCTCCCCGATCGTATTGTACGTGCGGGAGGAGGAGCCGTAATCCATAGTTCTCTAGGAGAGCTATGGATTAC
Organism: Phyllomedusa bahiana; assembly: GCA_025379985.1. Classification (NCBI taxonomy): domain Eukaryota; kingdom Metazoa; phylum Chordata; class Amphibia; order Anura; family Hylidae; genus Phyllomedusa; species Phyllomedusa bahiana. The sequence continues at coordinate 2,748 of JAODAL010062347.1, read as the reverse complement.
CGTACTTATGGGGCGCATTTCCCCGGGTATTAAGCGCAGTACGCCGTGAAATGCGCCCCAAAATAAAGCTGTGTGAACATACCCAAAGGGTTATCAGCAAGACCTGATAGGTGCACAGAAAGCTGGAACTTCCTTCACTCCCAGTGCAGAAAAAAATTAACCCATTATCCAGTCAAATATTGCTCATCATTGCCTTGTCGATCTACCCTAATCTTTGTCATTACCTACTATTTGTAACGAGACTACATGCAGATAGGCAGCACCAACAGTAAACCGAGGCTAGCCTGCCCTGCCATTCGGGAGTTTTATCTCTTTACTATCACAGTTAGAGATGGAAAAGATTTTATAGGTAATTTTTTTTTTAATTGCATAGGACTGCCGTAAAAAAAAAAAATAAATACTGGATGTGACAATCTGTTATGAGAAGACTTTCAACACTTTTCTAACTAGAAGGTCGGGTTTTTGAATCTATGCAACAACGTACAAAACGATTTAAGACTCCATTCTCATCATAGGGATCCGTTGGGACCATGTGCAGAAAAAGGTATAATGACATACAGTATAACGCAACAACACCATATGAGTCTATAGGTCAAACACAGACTCTTTGGGACCATGTTTCCCAACTGGAAAAAAAACAGCACGAGGAGGAACCCACCTCCGACAAAATACTCGTCGGATTCTGAATCCTAAAGCAGTGTCGTCCGCCGAGTATTTGAACATTATTTTACACAAGAACCAGAGGATCTTTAACTCTGTTTGTTGCGTTTTTTGATGCAGTTTTAGGATTTTGTTTTTTGATTGTTTTTGCATCATAAAGCACTATTAAGTTTATGGACGCGGATCCATATCAAGAACGCACACAAATCTTTCTGTGTGTTTTTCAAGCCATCCCATTGACTTCATTAGTAAATTTTCAGCTGTTTTCCAAGTGAAATACGGCAAAAGATTGAGCATTTTCTACACGGCGGTTTTAAAATCTGACCTCAGAACATGAGCTGTGTGGACTAAAATGAGGATTTTCAATTGAGGTCTGTGGGGATGGTTTACAGTCTTTTTTGACGGGTTTATAAATTCTGAATCTGCATGGATTTTTGACTGGAAGTGCCTGCTTGGATGGACCCGAAGGTTGGTTTTACACATCGTTTTTAGAACAATATTTTTTTTTGCTTTTTTCGGCCAGATGTTTGCTGTAGGATTATGAAACACACAACAAATTTTGCTTTTTCCATCACTTTGTACATTTTCGTGTCCACGGTGTTTTTTTCCATGGGATTCTCTAGAAGAAAAAGAAGCCAAAAAAAACCCCACAAAAATACTCAGGACATTCTTTTGACTTTTTACAAGACAAGACACCATAAAAAACATTTTACAGTGAAAGGCGAAGGTGGTTTCACACACACAGATTTTTTTTGCTAATACTACAACCAAAACCTAGATTGAATATATAAGGAATGGGAACTATAAAGAAAGTATTTGGCCCCATCCACATCACATTTCTGGTCTCTGTTCGTGCTGTCAGGATACCGGGAAATATTTGTACCACCCCAGGGCTGTGACGGGAGCATACAAATCTATAAGGCAGAAATAGATTTGAACTATATTTGCGCCATTTACTGACCATAGAGTTTATTTAATCGGACACAAAAGTGTCAGCAAACGTAAATCCAATTTGGACTAAGCTTGCCCTATAGATTATAGTAATAGTGGTCCTGGCTCAGTATCCGGCGGAACACATTTTTTAAGATATCGTACCAGATATGTGAATGGGGCCCTATGCTTCTTTCTGTTGGGTCCACTTCTGCCTCTGGTTCCAAAAACTGTTAACACTATCACAGTACATACAGTGGTATAGGGTTGTAGCTATTCAAGTAACAAAGTCACAGTATCAAAATATCGCAGACAGCTAAAATATAACTTTTAGGGGATGTTCAGACTCCGTTTCGTAGATGCATGTTTGGATACGTGTTTCGGACCCAAACATGCATCTAACAATGTGCAGTGTGATTTACATTGCTTTCAAAGTAAAACACATTCAGACGAGTGATCGCTGATGTGTGTTTTACATGTGTCTTTCTGATGCGTCTTTCAGATCCATTCAAAGAATTAAGGGCATGTCCCCACGGCACGGGTCTTTGGCCGGTTTTTCCAGGCGGTTTGCGGTTTTTCAAACCGCCTGAGAAACCGGCCGAAAATGAGCAGAACGGGGCTCTAGGGAAAACCCGTGCAGCAGTCCCCACTGCACGGGTTTGCCGCCCGCAGTCCGGCCGCAAAACATTGTGTAAGCACAATCAATTCCTGACCAAAAGACGCAGCAGACGCCCTATTTAAAACAATAGGGTGCGTTTCTGCTGCACAGAAAATGCATCCAAACACGCAGCACACTTCGAGTGCGTGTTGGATGCGTTTTACGCAGCGCTTTTGAATGCGATTTTTGGATCGAAGACTTATTCTAACACGCCGTGTGAACATACCCTTAATTTAATATCCTTAAAATAAATAAAAGCTGTATCAAAAACTATACTGACATCTTCCAAAAGCCCGCTGTGTGTGACTACAGCCGAAGTGAAGGGGGCTGTCACCGCCAGCACAAAAACACATTGGGCCTCTTTTATCAAAAGTATCTAAGGGTATGTTCAGACGGCGTATTTCATCATGTACTGTGCGCACCGCTATACATATGTTGCTTCAGAAGTACGCGCTGGCCAGCGTGTATTTCTGAAGCGCTCCCACTGACATTTTATTTCC
>JAODAL010062346.1:0-19806 GCA_025379985.1 Phyllomedusa bahiana | reverse complement strand
CCCCCCAAATGCCCAGGCTTTTATAGTGAAGCGATTCTAAAGCGGGGCATCATGTCTGTCAACTAAAACAAACCCATTGTATGAAGACCAAACCAAAGCCCCCTCAAATTTAAGCAGGGAAACAACGTTCTACAAAACACTGCGGGCTCTGTGCACCCGGAAATAGCCGCTTTTTAACCGATTTCCCGAAGTAATTCAAAAACAAAACGAATTTTGGGAAAATTGCGAAGTGACCAAATCAAATTTTTGAAAAATTCCCCTTTCCTAGGTAACCCTACATCTCTCCACGGTGGACAAAAGTGCACCAAAATGAATTATTACATAGCTTGCAAAAAACCACAGTACCATCGTTGTATAAACCCCTCGTTAGAAGGCATGTTTATGCCTCCTCGTAAGGCAGGTAATAAGGCCCCCCTCACTGGGAAGTTAATATAGCCCACTAGGCAGGTACAAAAAAGGGTCCCCTCAGTTGGGCAGGTATATATAGGCTCCCTCAGCATAATAAAACGCCAAAAAAAAATAAAACAATAATATCACCTTTCCCCCTCACCCAAAGTGCCTTCCTCTTCGCCACAATGGCTCTCTGAGGGTCCCACGCACAACCTACAATGACTAAGCTGTGCGGCCGAGGAGAGGCAGTGGCCCAATGAAGGTGCTTCATCGCACCACTGCCCGGTTCACTATTACCCCGGGCCAGCGGTTGGGGATCACTAATCTATACACAACAGATTTTTTACAATTGGTTTGGTTGGCGGATTTTAAAACATGTTAGATAATACTCCCAGATTTGCTGACGGCCCCCGTACATTAAATGTATGGACCGACACCAAATCCTAAAACCGACCATGGTTTTAGCACTAATCTATGCCAAAAAACACCGTCCAGCAATGTTAAATTGCCGTCAGATTTTGGACGCCATTTTAAAGTTTGTGAGGATTTAGCCCTTAAAACCCCCTTTAAGGGCCCCCGTTTTTTTTTGGTGCACGTTCTTTTTCCCCCCCCTCGCCTTCTAAAGCCATAACTTCTTATTTTTCCACCTACATAGACACATGGGGCTTTTTTTTTTGGGGACAAATTACTTTCTAATGGGTTTTTTCACTAACATAGAATATACTGGGGGAAACCCCAAAAAAAAAACCAAGTGGGGCAAATTGTGAAAAAAAAAACTTTTTTTGCCATGTTTGCGGGGGGTTTTTCTTTTAGGCATTCAATCTTCGGGAAATATTTGGGTTTTCTGTATTTACAGGTTTTTTAGCATCCGGGGAATACCAAAAGTGGGGTTTCCATTATGTTTTGGCACCGTAAAAAAATTCCAAACATTTTCTATTTTGAAATTTGCGCGGCGGCCACATTTTGTGCGACCAATAATTTTTTGTTACTAACACCTACGGACGTCAGTGTGGGGGCATTTTTTGCGGGCTGAAGTGTACTTTTTATCGCTAGCAGTTTGGAATGCATGCGAACTTTTTTGATCATTTTTATTCCATTTTTTGACTTTAAAATGACCAAAAAACGCAATTTTGCCGTTTGGAATTTTTTTCTTCTACAGTGTTCAGCGTAAGGAAAATAAATGTTATATTTTTTTATAGATCAGACTTTTTCGGACGCGGGCAATACCAAATATGTGTAAATTTTTTTTTATTTTTATGATTTTATTTGTAAAATGGGGAAATGGGGGTGATTTTAAATTTTTATAATTTTTTTTTTTTTTTGTACTTTAAAACTTTATTTTTTTTATTTTTTTTTACTGTAACATTGAGGCCACCTGTGGTACTTGACCCTAGGGGGCGCGGGTTGTTAATACAACCTAATGCATTGCATAGGCAATCATTAGGGTGTACAAAGATGGCGGTTTCCCACTTCCTGTCTGCGGACGGAAGTGGGGCAAACCGGCCAGGGTAAGTGAAGGGAGCCTTCACAAGTCTCCCCACCACAATGCCCGGTGATCGGATCGGCGCAGCATAGCTGCGCTTATGCCGAATCACCGCAACCGATCGGTGGGCGCCGGCAACGATCAGGCGTTAATTACAGACGCGCGGCCATCTTTGCCGCAGCGCCTGATGGGGTAAAACAGCGACCAGCGGGCGGAATGCACCACCGGCACGCTGTTACTGCCGGGTGTTTGCGCCGATCTGCCGCTAACACCCGTGCGGCTGTGCGGGGGGGTCGCGGAGCGATCCCCACTGCAAAGCCCCTTAGAGGCCCTGGGACGTACTCTTATGCCATAGTCGTTAAGGGGTTGGGTTAAAGAGAGTATTTCCTCAATTTCATTGATTAGCTTTTAATACATCGCTAGGCTTTGGCAAATACACTTTTTTATAAATAAAGTGCTGTTCTGCTATTCAATACAGTACATTGTTGCTTCAACTCCTTAATAACGCAACAATTTCCAAATTACTTTTTTTTTCCTCCCTGTCTACTGAGAGCAATAACTTTTTTATTTTTCCATCTACATATCCGTATGTGATTGTCTTTTGCGGAAGAAGATGTGCTTTTTAATGATAATGTAATGCACTGGGAAACCCAAAAACAATTCTATAGGTGTAGAAAACGAGATGAAAAAAACACATTGTGAATATTTGCAGGGTTTCACATTTTTTTTATATGGATCAATGTTCAGTATAAATGACATGATGATACTAAATTTGTAGTTTTTATCATCTTTTAGTAATTATCTGCATCCAATAATTTGTTGTTTTTCATTCAATGGACTTGTTTAAGGGTTCTTTTTTTGGCGGAGCTCGAGTGTTGTGGTTGTTATTTGGTCCATGTATTCGGATACATTTTTGATCACTTTTACATCAGTTTTTTGGAGACTTGAAATGAATGAAAAAAAAACGTAGTTTTGACATTTTGAAAAAAATTTCTTCTAGGGTATTCAGTGTATAGGGTAAATGATGTTATATTTTAGTAGATTGGACTTTTACAGACATGGTGATACCAATTATGTGTACATTTTTACATGTTTTTATTTTTAAAATGGCAAAATGGGGATGTTTGGAACTATTAATATTTTAATTATTCTTCATATTTTTAAAACTTTTTTTTTTCTAAACTTCCCCATGTAATCTCCCTAAGGTACTTGACCACTAGAAGACACAAAAGCTTATGCACTGCCCTGCATTATTTATATAATGTAGCAGGGTATACCAAGTAACATGGCAGCTTCATAAGGCTTCTGGCTGCCATAGTAACCACTGGACATCCTGTGATTTCGTCAAGGTGGTGGCAATCGAGAAGGGTGTGCATTTCTTATTCGCCAAAGCTTCTAAAGGATTAAATTGCAGGAATCAGAGCACCTCTAACACCCAGCAGTTGCTATGTATGGAATGTGCTGAAATACAGTATACAGGGTGGGCCATTTATATGGATACACCTAAATAAAATGGTAATGGTTGGTGATATCAACTTCCCGATTGTGGTGCATGTAGTTATGGGTAGGGAAACTTTTCAAGATGGGTTTGTTGACCATGGCTGGCTCATTTGAGTTGGCATTTTTGGATGCAACTTTATTATTTCCCACTGGGCAAGAAGGTCATGTAAACATCATAACTTATTGAGAAATTTATTCACAAGGAAAACAATGGTTGTACTTGATGTTATACGGAACATTTATTCTTTCATGAGTTATTTACAAGTTTATCTTTTTTATTAGCCATGACATGTAGCAGAGGTTAGCATGTGGGGGAGCAATTATGTTGCGATGTCTGGTCGAACGCAGTACCCGGGTCATTTGCAGCAGATTTCATACAGATACCCTACGAGACCCCCCATTCTCCCATGCTACAGTTTGCAAACTGTCTTGCCAAAATCTCATGGGAATCAGGTTCATGTTGGATTTGCCAAAATGTGGACGCAGGAAAACTGTCACAAATGAAGAAACCTCAGTGCCTGTCCTAGCTTCATTTAGCAAAAGCCTACAGCGTAGCACTTGCCGCATGTCACTGGAGAGTGGATCGGTCGAACATCTTCGGCGGGGATATTAGCTACTCACAAATGGCACCTTACAGAGTGAAAATCAGCTGCTGCAGCATTGGCAGGGAAGATCCAGTTCGGTGCTGAATTTGCTGAATTGCAAAACAAAATGGAACAGGACTCGTTTACACAGAACATTATGGTTCAGTGATGAGGCAAAATCTTTTTGGTGAATGGTGAGTTAAAAACAAAAACCACCGCTATTGGTCTGACACAAAAGATATTTATGGTATGTGTGGTATATGGGTACAAAAGTTAAGTGGGGCATTCTTCATCAATGGAAACCTCAATGCCACTGGATATCTGAATTGTACATGATGATGTGTTGACCTCTTTATGCATATAGATTGGCACATTCCCTGGTTTATCCAGCAAGACTGGAGACACCACCACATTATGGGTGTCAGGGTCCGAGCATTCCTAATGAGCGTTTCTGGAAAGTGGATTGGTTCGCTACGGCCCGTTGAATGTGCCCCCTTAGACTTTTATCTTTGGGTTCATTTGGAGGCAATTGTCTTTGCTGTAGAAGATACGGATGTGCAGGCATCTAAAACAAAGGATACTCGGATGCTGTGCTACATTTCTTCTGTGGTTTTGTATCAGTGTGTCAAGAGTGGGGAAAGAGGGTTCCATTGACAATCCAACACAATGGGCAGCACTGTTGAACACATTTTATAAGTGGTCATAGCTATGTAAATAAAACTCATGAAAGAATAAGTTACGCTAATAACCAAGTCACACCATTGTTTTTCATGTGAAATCTCAATAAGAATTGATGCGTTACATGTAGAGGCTTGGTGCGAATTTCTCAAAATTCGGTTCGGATCACTTCGCCCCGAATTTCTCCGACAATAATTAAATTCGGGGGTCAGCTCCGAACAGCTAATTTCAGGTGCACAGAGGCTGCAGGTGCTGTATAAAGTTGTGCCATGCTTAAATATGCAATAAGTGAGCTTGGTTTGGTTTATACAATGTTGTGTTTTAGTATGACACGCAGAAGACTGCCGGACGCTCTTGAATCGCTTCATATAAATTTCCCTGGGCCTTAAGAGGGCAAAAATGACCAAAAAACTGAAGCGGTAATGTGCCTGATCAAACGTCCTTGCAAGCAAAGCTGTTACCCCCAACCATATCTATTCTTATTCCCAAACTATCCTCCTATATTCTTATCTTCCTTACCTCCCTCTCTTACTCCTATTACCCATCCAAATTCTTATTCCCCCCCCTTATACTCCCTCTATTCCCATCTTACAATATTCTTACTTCTCCTCTCATCTTCACTTCCCTATTCCATCCAAATTCTTATTCCCCCCCCTAACTATTCTCTATTCCCAATTCCCTCTCTATTCTTATCATAAAAAACCCCCCCCCCAACACCCACCAAAAATAAAAAACAAAAAAATAAACCACCCCCCCCCCCACCCCAAAAAAACAAAACAAAAAATAACACAAAACTTATACTACCCCCCCCCCCCCCCCTATATATAAATAATCAAATAGAATATATATATATATTATACTTTTACACATTTGTGTGTACCCCCCCCCCCCCCCCCCCCCCCCCCCCCCCCCCCTTTCTGGCGCAGCATGAGGTCTGACAGTGGCACAATGGACACTTCTGGAATTTGTGGCAAAAACTGGAGTAGGCCACAGAGTGGCACAATTGACACAGTGTTGGACGGTCAACGGCAGGCAGGAAGCATGAGGTCAGACGTGGCAACATGACATTCTGGAGGTGGCAAAACAGTAGTAGGCCACAGAGTCGGCACAATGACAGAGAGGGAGGGGACTGTGGCAGAAGCATGAGGTCAGACAGTGCACAATGACATTCTGGAGGTGGCAAAAAACTGGAAGTAGGCACAGAGTGGCACAATGACACAGTATGTGGATGGTCACGCAAGCTGGATAAATAGCATCGAGGTCAGAGCAGTGGCACAACAATGACCATTTGGAAGGTGGCAATATCAGGGTAGGCCCACAGAGTGCACAATGACAGAGATGTGGGAAGGTGACAGTGGCACGCAGATGAGGTCAGTACAGGGCACAATGACATTCTGGAAGGTGGTTAAAAAACAGTAGTAGCCACAGAGAGGAACAATGACAGAGTGTGGAAGGTTGAAAGTGAAGGCAGTCAGCAAGAGGTCAGGGACAGGTTGCACATGACACAGTGTGGAGTCACAGCAGCAGACGGTGTGGTCATACAGTAGGCACAATGACATTTGGAGGTGGCAAAAAAACAGGTAGTAGGCACAGAGGGCACAATGACACAGTGTGGAGTAACGGCAGCAGCATGCATGAGGTCAGACAGTGGCAAAATCGGACATTCTGTATAGGTTGCAAAACTGTGAGTAAGGCCACAGAGTGGCACAATGACTCAGTGTGGATGTCACGGCACCAGAAAACAGCGAGCAGCAGCATGAGGTCATAGAGTGGCACAATGACAGAGTGTGGAGGTGGGGTGGCATACCAGTACCTGGTAAAGATGCGTTGGGTGGGCTGGATGGAGAAATTGTCAGCAGATGTGTGGAATCAGGCGGGGTTTGGAGGGTGGCGACATCAGAATATTGGTGCAGGCAGGTAGTTTGAACCAGTCTCATTTCTCCACCTATTGGGTGAGGCATCTTGGCGTGTAGTCTGTCGCCTAGGCATTGTTGTGTGGAAATCCTGGCAGATCCACGCCTGATTCATCAGTGTGAGACAAAGGTCAGTTTCCACATATTCCCTGTGGACAAGCGGGTTCTCTCTTGGTAACGATGGCCCCGCCGCACTGAAACCCAGACAGCTTCTCCCACTTGACAACTCGTGGCAAGTTGTGGCTAAATCCAGTTGTTGGCTGCCAGTAGTCCAGCAGGTGGCAGGAAAGTGTGTCTCAAGAGGCACCACCTGTTGGTTAGGGACCTGCTCAGGTCTGCATGCTGTGCTGGCTGTGAACTGCCCTCTCACGTAGGCGGGTGAAGGAAGCTTGCTCATCAGTGACTACAGCACTTAGGTTGCTGCTGATGGAGCTGGTACTGCTTCTACACCCCACCTTCCCCAGACGAGCCGACGGCAGACCTGTCAGAGGAGGGCGAGCCGCACATAGGCAACGGCCAACGGACTACGGAGAATTTCCCTATAGTATTTGGTTTGTCCTCCCTTCTGCAGCTGGGAAAAAGGTCCCATTTTGGACCGGTAGCGAGGGTCTACAATAGGGTGGAGCGCAGAAAGGTCATCCTCTGCCGGATGCTGACTATTCGGCTGTCATGCCAGCAAATCAGCGATGACTGCGGGCCATCTGCACAAGTGACTCCGAGGGACTCCCTGCTCCATATCACATGGTATACTGCCACGTGCATGGCGGGTCATCTGCATCGTATTATATCTCCATCTAACTCCTCCACGCTGCTCTGCTCCTCTGTCTCTTGTCACCTGGGTAGAAAATCCTCTCATTTCACCAGACAATGCCTTCTGCTCCCAATTCTCTCCTCTCCTCCTCATTTCAGTCCCCACCGGACCTCATGTGGCTCGCGAGAATGTAGTCGCCACGTCTCCAGTCCACTGAGACGATTGTTTTCGCATCAGTACCTGAGAGTATGAAGCAGTGGAATGAGTTATTCATATCCGTGTTCCTGGCGATTGACAAATAACTGTGTCCTCCTCGAATGGCCTCAACAACGGCAGGTGTCACGATGAGCTACACACTAGTGACATTCAAAGTTACACAGGGGGAGTACTGCTGTCCGCTGGTCATCAAAAAATCGTTAAATGGCCTTTCTCTTTTCATACAGTCGGTCCACATGTGCAAGGCTGGAATTCAACGGGTGGAATCATGCATATATGAGTGTGTTGGTGGAGGCCGTTCTGCCGCGCAATCGAGGAGGGGATGTTCATGGCTTTGTAGGAATGGTTGAAGTGCCATGCACAGTTTTCCTGGCAATTTTCAGAATCTTATGAAGATCGGTGGAAGACTTCAGGAACTTCTATAACAACCAGATTGAATCACCATGGCGCCATGCAGGCGCATGGACCATCCCTCTCGGTTGCAGCGCGGGGACCACCAGGTTTTTACCCATGTCCGTCACCATGGTTCCAATTTGCCGTGGCGCGGAGAAAGCCTCATCATCGATTTCTTGCTGCATGACGCGGAGCTCCTCCCCTGTGTGACTTCGTTCGCCGAGGCAAGTCAGGTGTAGAACACATGTGGTATGATGGAGCAGTACTTGTGGAGGCACCTTGGAAGACAAACGATAAGGCTCACAGGACTGCGCCCACCTTTTGTTCTACATATTTATGAAGTGCGGGTACTGCCTTTTTGGAAAAAGAAATTACGGCTTGGAACTCTTCCATCTCGGTCGCACAAGTCATTAGTCTCTGAATGGTGCAGAGTACCACATTTTGGGAATGGGAGGGGACTGCAGTACCAACAAGTAGGACAGGAGCAAGGTCAGCTGCTGAAACCTTTTTGGATGGTTGGAAGACATAGTGTTGTCTCTTTGACATCGCCGACGCTTGGGAACAATTGACTGCTGGCGCCATGGGTACGTAGGATCAAGGAGCATTGGACAGGGAGATGATGTCAATGAGAAAACAGCTCCCTTCTGCAGAGGTGGTGGAGACCTTCGACTGGCTGCCAATGGCATGGTGCCAGCAGGTGCTGTTGCTGCAGTTGCTGCGGCGCAGGAAGGAACCACCGTGCCACCTGGTGACGCCGATGTGTTGAAGCCGGGCCGTGGTGCTACAACGTTAGCTCCCTGGCACACGCTTCACTTTCTTGCCACACAGATTCACATATACCCATATTCGGCTCCTCGTGTATTAACCAAAGATCTTGCTCACAGCCGCCGTATCTGATTTTACCGCAACGCTCCGCACTGAGTGACTACTACCGCTGCTGCCTCGCTGAGCCCCTGTGGCCGATACTTTCTCTGGACCTGCCGAGCGGGGTTTAATTATCCCCGTGGCCGGCTTGGCTCCCCGACCTTCACACTGCTTGCTACTCTGCTGACTCACGGCCACACATCCTCACTTGCTGGACTGCGCCGCTGCTGACACACAAGCTGACGCCCTCTTCTCCTGACGATGATGAAGCCTTGCTTCCCGGGCTCCCATCATCATCAATTTGTGTTTCATCATTCACTGCTGTCCTCAATCACCAGGTCTTGGTATGTCGAGGCAGACCCCTCATGAGAACATGACCTCCCCATGCACTTCTCCACATCTATACTTTGCCGCTACAGAGCAAGAGCAGGGATATTGTGGGGGGGGGCCCCATTTCTTCGCTGCCAAGGAGCTACTGACTGCCCTCCTCAAAATGTGTTCTGATCCTAGCTATATCGTGGCGCTGAGCCCAGAAATCACATAGTAGATCTCTGGCTGAGGGAACTGAGATGGGACAGAGGCGGGTTCGAGGACAGGTGAGGGCCACTGACACGCTCCTGGGCCATGCCAATCTAAGGTTGTGTCTGACGATCACACCGAACTCTGGCTGGGGTTGTCAGTTGTGCTAGTCAACAAATCAAGAAACCCTTGGGTTGCTAGTTAGCACTCACGGCGCTAGATGGACAGCGGCAGTTGTGGCCTCACCGAGTGACTCTGCTAGCGTCGTCCCCCTTGTTGTGCTGTGACCTGGGACCTGCTCCAGGAATGTTTGTGCACCCTGCCACTCGCAGGTGAGAGCCTGCCACCTCTCTGTCTGACATTACTGTTGTTCTAATATGTTGCAGACATGTTTGATGAAGATATCTATATATGATTAAATGCACACCCTGTATTTGACTAAAATGAACCACTAAGAAGTTTGGGTAACCTTGGATATTAAATTGCGCTCCAAAAGGGCAGGAAAAATTGACTTGTATGTGCCGTTTAAAACTCTGTGTTTTTTACTGAATATAAAGCACAAACGAGCTTAATTAACCTTATGATAAGAATTATGCTACTGAATATACTTCTGTGGGGGGGGGGGGTCAAGTGAAAAACAAAGTTTTCTTTTACTGGAGTACAACTGCAGAAAATTTACTTAGCTAACCCTGGATGTAAAATTGCGCCAAAAGAATTGAGCAGCCAAAAAATACCAGTTTTGTAGCGTGTTACAATGGCGTGTTTTTTTACGCTACACAACAACGAGAAAAAACTTGTAATTAAACCTTCGCTCTGTGAATTATGCTACAGGCAAAATGTTCTTTTTTGCCTGTAAAAAAAAGAGGTTTATTTTATTAACCACAACAGCAGAACAACGCTTTAATTAACCCCTGGATGTAAATTGCGCAAAAGAATTGAGCAACCAGAAATACTAGCTTTTGTAGCGTGTTACAATGGCGTGTTTTTATGCTACACAACAAGAGGAAAACTTCGTAATTAACCTTCGCTATGTGAATTATGCTACAGGAAAAATGTATTATTTTGGCGGTGAATAACTGTTCTTTTAGTCACCACAGCAGCTGAAACAATCGCTTAATTAAACCCTGGATGTAAATGGCGCAAAGAATTGAGCAACCTAAAACTACCAGCTTTGTAGCGTGTGTTACATTGGTGTATTTTACGCTACACAACCCAGAGAGAAATAACTTGTAATTAACCTTCGGTTATGAATTATGCTACTGTAAAAATGTCTTTTTTTTGCCGGTGGAAAAGACGGTTTCTTTTAGTCACCACAACAGCAGAACAACGCTTAACCCCTGGATGTAAATTGCGCAAAAGAATTGAGCAGCCAAAAATGAAGTTGGGTATTGTATGTAAAAAGCTGGTTTCTTTAAATGAATGCAAAACAGGAAACAGGCTTAGATCACCCTTGGAATATTCAATGTGCTGGTGAGCAGATAGCATTAAAATGTATATGCAGCTGCACTGGATGCACACTGGTCTTCAGATCCAAATACTCCCGCAAAATCAGATATAGAACGATTAAGAGAAGCAGTCTCTGAGACACACCCCCAAAATCGCTGTATAAAAAATGAGTTCTTTAGTATCAGCTATCATAAGCAGCCGCGGGCAGCACTTACCCTGATCAGTACAGTGAGAGCGGTATGAGCTCCCAGCGTCGCGCCCGGACTATATTATAGTGCGGTGACGGTCACAGAATCTCTCCCTCCCTTCCCTTTTTCTCCCCCCCCTTCCTCCCTCCCCACCCTCCCTCACCCCGCCGGTCTCTGATTGGCTTCATCTCTGCAAATGTCATGCCAGGCTATGCCCTTCTTCCTACAGGAGTTCTTTTGCCCCAAGTAATACCCTGTGCTCGCAGCCATTTTATCAGTCAACAGAACCTAACTTAGTCACGCGACAGTACCCCAAAAGTTCGACTTCGTTCATAACCGAAGTTTTCCTGAAATTCTAAACGAATTCCACTAGGTTAGAATCATTTCGCCCATATCTAGTTACATGACCCTCTTCCCATTGGAAAAATAAAGTTGGATCCAAAATGGCCGACATCAAAGTGGCCGCCATGGTCAACACTAGAGATGGGCGAATTGATTCTATTGAAGTGGAATCGTTAGAATTTCAGGTAAAATATCGATTTGAACGAAGTCGAAGTTTGGGGTATTCGCGGGGAAAGAAGTGTGTTTTTAATGATAAAAATGGCTGCGAGCACCATGGCGTTACATGCGGGCAAGAAAGTCTGGGAGGAAAAGAAGGGTGTAGCTACATGAATGTGCATAGAAGATGAAGCCAATCAGAGACCGGAGGGAAGGGATTCTGATGACGTCACCGCACTATTATAAGTATCCGGGCGCGAACGCTCGAAGTCATACCGTTCTCAATGTTTGATTAGGGAAAGGGTGCTGCCACGGCTGCTTATGATACTTCTTACTAAAGAAACTAATTTTTTTACAGTGATTTTTTGGGGGGTGTTCACAAGCTTGTCTCAGAGACTGCTTTCTTACGTATTCTAATTTGATTTGTGTGGGGTATTGAAAAATGAAGTCCAGTGTGCGTCCAATGCAGCTGCATTATCAAATGTTAATGCTATCTGCTTCACAGCACTTTGAATATCCAAGGGTTATCTAAGCCTGTTCCTGTTGTATTCATTTAACCCCTACATGACCCTGGGGTTTTTTTTTTGTGGTCACGTTCGTTTTCCCTCCTCGCCTTCTGAAAGCCATAACCTTTTTTGTTATTTTTCCACTACATAGACACAGAGGGCTTTTTTTGCGGGACAAGTTTTATTTCTATTGGAGTTATTCTTCTATTACTATAGAATATACTGGGAAACCGCAAAAAATTCAAAAGTGGGGGGACAAATGATAGAAAAAACATATTTTCGCCCTTGGTTTATGAGTGATTTGCTTTTCGGCGTTCAATACTTCGGGAATTATAACTTGTAATACTATTTTTTTTTTTTTGTACTTGAAAACATTTATTTTTTTTTTTTTCTGTAACATTTTAGTCCCCCTATGGTGCTTGACACTAGGGGGGCGCGATTGTCAATACAACCTAATTGCATTGAATTAGGGCAAAGGCAGTGGGTGTACAAAGATGCGCGGTTTCCCCACTTCCTGTCTGCGGACGGAGTGGGGCTAAACTGGCCAGGGTATGTGTACGGGAGCCTTCACAAGGCAGTCCCCAACTCCATGCATGGTCATGCGCCGGTGCCGATGACCGTACAGATTGGTGCGCGGCTATCGATCGGCGTTCATTCAGAGCATCGGCCAATTTTTGCCGCGGTGTCTGATGGTAAACAGGCGCCAGCGGGCTGAGCAACCGCCTGGCGCTGTCTACGCCGGGGTTTAGCGGCGAATTTGCCGCTGACACCCGGCGGGCTGTGCGGGGGGTCGTGCGGGTGGTGTAGCGATCCCCTTGCAACGCCCCTTTTGCGGCCCTGGGATATTAATCATACGGCCCAGGTTCGTGATAGGGGTTAATAAACAGCGTTTTTACAATACAAATACCATTCTTTTGGCTGCTCAATTCTTTGCGCACTTTACATCAAGGAGTTAATTAAGCGTTGTTCTGCTGTTGTGCGTCACTAAAGAAACGTTCTTTTTCACGGCAAAACAGAAATTTTTCCTGTAGCATTAATTCATACCGAAGGTTAATTACAAGTTTCTTTTTGTTGTTGTGTACCGTAAATATACATGCCATTTTAACACGCTACAAAGCTGAGTAATTTTGGTTGCTCAATTCTTTGCGCAATTTACATCCAGGGGTTAAGCGTTGTTCTGTGTTGTGGTCACTAAATGAAATGTTCTTTTTCACCGCAAAAAAGACATTATACCGGTAGCTAATTCATAACGAAGGTTAATTACTAAGTTTTTCTATGTGTTGTGTACCGTAAAATAACAGCCATTTTTAATACGAATACAAAGCCTGGTAATTGTGGCAGCATATTTATTTTGCACAATTAAACATCAGGGGTTAATTAAAGCGTTGTTCTACTGTTGTGTGTCACTAAAAGAACAATTCATTTTTACGCCTCGAAAAAAAGAATTTTTACTGTAGTTTTTTTTTAAAATTAATTCATAACCGAAGGTTAATTACAAGTTTTTTTGTCATGTCTGTGTACCGTATAAATACACGCCATTTTAACACGCATACATAAGCTGTAATTTTGGTTGCTCAATTCTTTTGCGCAATTTACATCCAGGGGTTAATTTAAGCGGTGTTCTGTGTTGTGGTCACTAAAAGAAAGGTTCTTTTTCCGCAAAAGAAAGACATTTTACCTGATAGCATAATATATAACGAAGGTTTAATTACAAGTTTTTTGTTTGTTGTGTTCCGTAAAATTCACGCCATTTTAACACGCTACAAAGCTGGTAATTTTTGGTTGCCTCAATTCTTTTGCGCAATTTACACATCCAGGGTTATTTAAGCGTTGTTCTGCTGTTCTGGTCACTAAAGAAAAGTTCTTTTTCACCGCCAAAAAAGACATTTTAACTGTAGCATACTTCATACCGAAGGTTTATTACAAGTTTTTCTGTTGGTTGTGTACCGTAAATTACACGCCATTTTCGATCTCACGCTACAAAGTGGTAAATTGTTGGCAGCATATTTCTTTTGGCGCAAATTATATCCAGGGGTTATTTAAGGCATTGTTCTGCTGTTGTGGTCACTAGAAAGATAACGTTCTTTCTCACGACCAAAAAAAGACATTTTACTGTAGCATAGTTCATAAACCGAAGTTAATTACAAGTTTTTTTGTTGTTGTGTACCGTAAATTACACGCCATTTTTACACGCTTCAAAGATGGTATAATTTTTGGCTGAACATTTCTTTTGCGCAATTTACATCTAAGTATTTTTCTGCAGTTGTACTTAGTAATGAAAAGTTACTTTTTTCCACGTCCAAACAAGAACATTTTGCTGTAGCATAATTCATATTCGAAGGTTATTAAGCCTGTTTGTGCTTTTATATTCAGTAAAATTCACAGTGTTTTTTCTAAACGGCAATACAAGTTCAATTTTTTCCTGGCCTTTGTGGGAGCGCAATTTATATCCAAGGGTTACCAGGTTGTTAGTGGGTTCATTTTAGGAGTCAAATACAGTGTGTGTATTTATCAATACAGATATCTTATATCAAACAGTGTCTGTACATTTTAAGAACAAATCAGTTGTCAGACAGAGAGGGTGGCAGGCTCTTCTTTCCTGTGAGTGGCAGTGGCACAAACATTCTGACGAGGCCCCACGTCGCAGCACAGCAAGGGGACGGTAGCAGCAGGGGTGTAATCGGTGAGGCAAAAACTGCCGCTGTCATCTAGCGGCCGTGGTGTTGTCTCAGCAACCCAATGGTTCTTGATTGGTTGACTAGGTCTCCACTTCTCCAGATGACATCTGACAAACCCAGCAAGAGTCGGTGGGAGAACGTCAGACACACCCTTAATTGGCAAGGCCCAAGGAGCGGAGTCAGCGGCCTCATCTGTCCTGTCAACCGCCGCTCTGTCCCATTCCGGTTCCTCAGTCAGAGATCCTACTATGGGTCTGGGTCAGCACCACTATATAGGAGGATGGAACAATTTGGGGGAGGGCAGTCAGCAGCTACTTGGCAGTGAAGAAATGGGGTCTAATAAATCCCCAGCTTCTTGCAGTAGCAGCAAAGTATAGATGTGGTGGTGGCATGGGAGGTTCATGTTGTGAGGAGTCAGCTCTGCATACCAAGGACTGGTGATGAGGGGACAGCAGTGACGATGAAACACAAATTGATGATGATGTAGACCGACCGAATTGGGAGCGGGTGAAGTCAAGGGCTTCATTATCGTCAGGGAGGGGCGTCAGCTTGGGTCAGGCAGGGGCGCAGCCAGCAAGTGAGGTTTGTGTGGCCGTGAGTCAGCAGGGGAGCAGCAGTGTGAGGTCGGGAGCCAAGCCGGGCACGGAGAGTAGAAAAACACGCTTGCAGGTCCCAAGAAAGTATGCGGCACAGGGTCAGCGAGGCGCGGGCGGCAGTAGTCCACTCAGTGGGAGCCGTTGGCCGCCGTAAAAATCAGATACTCGGCGGTGTGGCAGTTCTTGTTAAGACACCGGAGTAGCCGGAATATTGGGAAAATGTATGGAATGTGGGCAGACAGTGAAGCGTGGCCAGGGAGCTAAACATGCACAAAGCCTGCGTCAACACATGGAGTGTCACCATCCGGTGCCTGTGAGAAACGTGGCTAAGATGTGGTGATCCATTCCTGGCGCCGCAGCAACAGCAGCAGCCATGCCAGTTGGACATTGCATGCCATTGCAGCCAGTCAAGGCTCCACCACCTCTGCAGAAGGGAGCTGTTTCTCTTTGACATCATCTCCCGGTCCAGATGCTCGTGTCCTCGCTACTCATGGTGCCAGCAGTCGTTCAGCGAGGTGATTGCAAAGAGACAACATCATGCGTCCAACCATCCTAAGGTGCAGCAGCTGAGCGTGCTCCTGTCCAAGTTGTTGGTATTGCAGTCCCTCCCTTTCAATATGGTGGACTCTGCACCATTCAGAGAACTAATGGCTTGTTGCCGAGCCGAGATGGAGCGTTCCAAGCCGTAATTTATTTTCCAAAAAGGCAGTACCAGCACTTCATAATATGTAGAACAGAAGGTGGGTCAGTCCTTGAGCTTCTCGGTTTGTTACAAGGTGCACGGCAGCTCGGACGTCTGGAGCTGTAACTACGGTCAGGGCCAGTCCATGTCATTTACGGCCCACGGTGTGAATGTGCTTCCAGCCCAGGCACACCAACAACTTGGACAGGAGACGCCGCTTTCTCCTCCATGTTAGTCAAACTGCTGCACCTGCGCCAATGTCCGCCTCCTCCTCTTCCACCCCCCACCAACATCTCAGCCTCCACAAGTACTGCTCCATCATACCACATGTGTAGGGCACAGGGGTGTCACACAGCTCTACACCTTGCTTGCCTCGGCGAACGAAGTCACTCAGGAGGAACTGCTCCGCGTCATGAAGCAAAAAATCGATGTGTGGCTTTCTCCGTGCCAATTGGCAAATCGGAACCAGGGGGACGGACAAGGGGAGGAACATGGGGTCCGCGCTGCACCGAGGAGGGATGGTCCACGCGCCCTGCATGGCGCACGTGTTCAATCTGGTTGTAAAAAGGGTTTCCCTGAAGTCTTCCACTGATCTTCAGAAGATTCTGAAAATGGCCAGGAAACTGTGCATGCACTTCATCCATTCCTACAAAGCCAGGAACACCCTCCTCAAGTTGAAGCGGAAGAACGGCCTCCCTCAACACACTCTGATAAGCGATGTTTCCCACCCGTTGGGAATTCCAGCCTGCACTTGTTGGACCGACTGTATGAACAGAGAAAGGTCATTAACGGATTTTTTGATGATCCAGGCAGCAGGAGCACTCCCTGTGTAACTTTGATGTCAGCCAGTGACAGCTCATGCGTGACACCTGCCGTTTGTTGAAGCCATTCGAGGAGGCGACGTTATTTGTCAGTCGCCGGGACTACGGGATGAATAACATCATTCCACTGCTTCATGTCCTGGAACAAATGCGGAAAAATCTGTCTGGGCAGGGGACTGGAGACGTCACTTGTGCAGATGGCCCACAGCATGCTGATTTGCCTGGCTAGTGACAGCCGAATAGTCACCATCTGGCAGAGGGATGACTTCTGGCTCTCCACCCTATTGGACCCTCGCTACCGGTCCAAAATGGGACCTTTTTCCCAGCTGCTGAGGGAAGGACAACTCAAATACTATAGGGAAATCCTCCGTATCAGTTGGCCGCTGCCTATGTGCGGCATCATCCCTCCTCTGACAGGTCTGACCGGGGGGTTCTTCAGCGCTCACGTACTACTGCCGCGGGTGCTGGGGGACGGTGGGGGGTAGGAGCAGTACCAGCTACATCAGCAGCAACCTAAGTCTGGAGTCGCTGATGAGCAGCTTTCCCTTTAAACCCCCCTAGGGAGGAGGGCAGTTTGCCAGCAGCAGCAGCAGGACCTGGAGCAGACCCTGAAACCAAAGGTGGTGGCCTACTTGGACAGCACTCTGCCACCCCCGTTAGAAGATCCGCTGGACTACTGGGCAGCCAAACTGGATGTGTGGCCGCAACTTGCCGAGTTTGCAGTGGAGAAGCTGTCCTGCCCAGCCAGTAGTGTGGCATCAGAGCGGGTGTTCAGTGCAGCGGGGGCCATCGTTACCCCGAGGAGAACCCGCTTGTCCACGGGAAATGTGGAACGACTGACCTTCGTCAAGATGAATCAGGCGTGGATCGGCCAGGATTTCTACACAAAAAATGCCTGAGGCGTCAGACTACATCAGCCATTGACGCCTCACCCAAACTGTGAGAAATGAGTCTGGGAAAAAACTACTTGCCTCACCACTATTCTGATGCCGCACCCGCCTGATGCCACACATCTGCTGACAGTTTCTCCATCTGCCACCAACCATCTTTACCAGCGACTGGTATTGCCACCCACCTCCACACTCTGTCATTGTGTCCCTCTCTGACCTCATGCTGCTGCTGCTGTGGCTGCTGCCATCACCTCCACTCTCTGTCATTGTGCCACTCTGTGGCCTACTACTGTTTTTGCCACCCCCCAAAAATGTAATTGTGCCACTGTCTGACCTCATCTGGCTGTGCTGCTGCCGTGCCCCCACACTGTGTCTTGTGCCTTCTGACCCATGCTGCTGCGCCGGACCCAACTCCTGTCATTGTCCCACTTGTGCCTACTCCTGTTTTTGCCACCTCCAGAATGTCATTGGCCACTGTCTTCCTCATGCTGCTGTTTGCCGTCACCTCCACTCTCTGGTCATTGGGCCACTCTTTGGCCTACTCCTGTTTTTGCCACCTCGAGAATGTCATTGTGCCACTGTCTGACCTCATGCTGCTGCTTTGGCTGCTGCCGTTCCCTCCACACTGTGTCATTGTGCCACTCTCTGACCTCATGCTGCTGCTGCCGTCACCTCCACTCTCTGTCATTGTGCCACTCTGGGGCCCTACTCCGTTTTTTGCCACCTCCAAATGTCATTGTGCCACTGCCCTGACCTCATGCTGCTGCTGGTGTGTCCTCCACACTGTCATTGTGCCACTCTTTGGCCTACTCCTGTTTTTGCCACTTCTAGAATGTCATTGTGCCACTGTATGACCTCATGCTGCTGCTTTGGCTGCTGCGTGACCTCCACACTGTGTCATTGTGCCACTCTCTGCCCTCATGCTGCTCTGCCGTGACCTCCACTCTCTGTCATTGGCCCCCTTGTGGCCTACTCCTGTTTTTGCCACCTCCAGTATCTCCTTGCGCCACTGTCTGACCTCAAGCTGCTGCTGTGGCTGCTGCCATACCCTCCCCACTGTGTCATTGTGCCACTGTCTGACCTCATGCTGCTGCTGCCGTGACCTCCACTCTCTGCCATTGTGCCACTCTGAGGCCTACTCCTGTTTTTGCCACCTCCAGAATGTCATTGTGCCACTATCTGACCTCATGCTGCTGCTGTGGCTGCTGCCGTACCCTCCACACTGTGTCATTGTGCCACTCTCTGACCTCATGTTGCTGCTGCCGTCACCTCCATTCTCTGTCATGGTGCAACTCTGTGGCCTACTCCTGTCTTTGCCACCTCCAGAATGTCATTGTGCCACTGTCTGACCTCATGCTGCTACTGTGGCTGCTGCCGTAACCTACACACTGTGTCATTGTGCCACTCTGTGGCCTACTCCTGTTTTTACCAACTCCAGAATGTCATTTTTGCCACTCTCTGACCTCATGCTGGTGTGGCTGCTGCCGTAAACCCTCCACACTCTGTCACTGATGTTGCCACCTGAGCCCTCAGCTTGTTTTTTTCCAGCTGTCGCTGCCATGACTTTATCGGGAAACATTCCCCTTCAGTTTTTTTCGGTCAGTTTTGCCCTCTTAAGTGCCCAGGGAATTTTATAGTGAAGCGATTCTAAGAGCGGCGGCAGTCATGTGCATGTCATACTAAAACACAACATTGTATGAAGAACTTCGCCCATCTCTAACTGTAAGGACTGACGAGTCTGCTCCCAAATAGCGATCATATCTCGAAGCATTGCATCCACTTCAGGGACTTCGGAGAAGAGGCCAAAGGGAGAGGTGGGCGGGAGGGCTGTCCATAGACCACGTTGAAGGGTGAAGCACCAGAAGATTCCAAGTCTAATGAATTATAGGAGAATTCCGCCCAAGGCAGCAAGATGGACTAATCATCCTGGCGAGCCGAGACAAAATGCCGCAGGTAGGCACCCAAAACCTGATTGACTCTCTCTACTTGGCCTTGGACTGTGGATGGTACGCCGAGGAGAAATCTAGCTTCACCTGCAACCGGGAACAGAGAGCGCGCCAAAATCTAGATACAAACTGGACTCCTTGGTCCGAGACGATGTGCTGTGGCAGGCCGTGTAGGCGAAAAATATGGATGAAGAGGAGTCTGGGCAAAGGCGAGGGCAGATGGTTAACCCGGCATAGGACAAGGGAACATCTTTGAAAACGATC
>JAODAL010062345.1:0-19807 GCA_025379985.1 Phyllomedusa bahiana | reverse complement strand
TCTTTTGTTTTTTTTTGATATTTCCCATTTTTTCTTTCCCATTTTTAAATATTTTGTTAAATAATTTTTGGGTTTTTTGCTTTTTCCCAAAATTTTATTTTGATTTTTTGGTAAGAGACATATGTTCTATTTTTATTTTATTGAAATCCTAGCCCTCTATATTTGTTCTGCAACAACAAAGTAAAGCAGCATCAGATTTATTTTAAGTCAACTTAATTGAAGTTGAATTGAATGTAATCTCACATTTGTTCTTTATTCAGTAATAACTTGTATGCCCCATAACATTAACTGGTGCCTATCACTCATATAGTAGTTTAGGACTGAGAACTTAATTAATTGAAGATTCCTTTGCTGTTCCTCAGCTGAACTTGCATTATTTGACCAAGAGTTTTTTTTCCAGGTAAAATCTATGTTCTTTACTGAGAAGTGTGGCCTTCCTTGACGAAACACCAAAAGTGAGATAATCCTTGTGTAAGAAATCAGTAAGTATGGTCTGCTTAATCCAGTCCCTGTGTAAAACTGTTGACATTTGTACTTTTTTTTTTATCATTATGTGACTGGGCCTGTTTTGTGCTGGATTAGGCACAAATCTCCTCCGCGGCACATTTGGCATGTTACAAGTAGTTTAACTTCATTAATAATGTATGAGGGAATTGTAATCCATGGCAAGGAAAAAGGAAAAGTATTTTATGGTTACCAATTCTTCAGAACGGATGATTAGATAACATCTGAGGTTCTGTTTTAAAGGCTATGTTCCACAGCACAGCACTAATCATTTTCGTGTCGTGACTATTTTTTAGGTTTCTGAATCTGTTGTAATTTTTGAAGGTGTCATTTTTTTGCAGCAAAATTTGAAATTTGCAATGTGTCCTCCATTAAAGGCTTAAAGAGAATAATATTCAATAGAACAGCTAAAACATGCCTCGCATCAAGGAAATCTTGGAAAGCAGTGGTCGCGAACAAGTACTTTATTGTGTAATAAACTTGCATCACATTTGTGTGCTGTGGCAACAGCTGGGGAGACTTTCTTCAACAAAGATGAGTGTTAGATAATCCCAATGAGATTCTACAGCCACATCTTTTGTAATTATGTCACACTCGGTTTTAATGGAATAATTCAAACTGAAAAAAAGCTTTGATCCCCTTTGGAGGCTCTTTTCTCGAGACGGACTTTGCAAAAAGATCTCAAGATTTTCCGTTAGAAAATCTAGTTGTTCCCTGCAGAATACATTGATCTAAAATGATGGGAAATACAAAATCTTTATTCAGGGACGTAAACATTTGTCCATGAAAATCTTGCATGGTTTAATTTATGTTAAATGTTGGTAATATGAACATTACAAATTGGATGATTTCTTTTTTTTTTTTTTTTACATAATTACTGAAGAATGTTATGGTCTAGTTAATGGGACCACACATATCAATTGTGTATAAAATGGAATAATAAAATAAAAATGTTAGTGAAGGAACTGGGTACAATAATAGCGTGCTAATATAACATTTTCATTGTATATATGTCATGTGGCAGAAAATCAGAACTAAAGATCAACCTAACAGCATAATAGCTTTGTATTCCTTTTAATAGATTGAAGAGGTTGCTTGGTTTATATAGTAATAAAATAGTAAACTGTTGGTGCCCAATAAAAAATAAAGAAATAAAAATTTATACTTATCTACCTTTCCTCTATCCAGCACTGGCACGGTGCCACTTATTTACATCAACGTTTGGAGCTATTCACCTCTGAATAGTTAAGTAAGTAAAGACATGTGACAGGTATATGATATTTGATATAATTTGAGAAAAGAGATAAAATTTCCATACAAATGATTTATTTAGGACTCATGTACATGGTGCAGCTAAGTGCACAGGGCCTGTATGGAAACACATGGGGTGACATCTATGAATTTGCATGCGCCATTTTTGTAACTTGCCGCCGACACGCCAGTTCTAAATAGATATAGAATAGTAATAATATGACAGTATAAATGAAAGTGTTATGCGCCAAACATTTTCGGCGCATAACACTCAAAGTTGTTGCGTAGAGTGTTATGCGCCAAAGTTTGGATGGCATTTTCTCACCAAACTTTGGCGCACTAAAATGTGCCGTCCGGTGCATGTTGCGTCAAGTTTGGCCATATGTCTGTTCATATATCTATAGAACCGGCAATATACAGCAAAAAAATGGAGAAGGCAAATTCATAGATGTTGCACATGGTGTCATTGCAGTTTGATACTATGAAACAGAAGGCACCTGATATAGTTCATGTATTCTACCCTCCATATGCTTTTGTATGAAATGTAAGGCTATGTTCACACGGCTTATTTTGGGGCGCATTTCGCCGCGTATTTCGCTGCGTTCTGCGCTTAATAAGCGAGGGAAATGCGCTCCATAATTACGGTAATCCACAGATCTCATAGAGAACTATGGATTACACGTCCTCTCCCCGCTCGTACAATATGATCATATTTTTTCGTGCGGGGAAATAAGTGACATGTCAATTAATTGCAGCGATTATGCACCGCGAGCAATGAATGTCTATGGGACTGCTCCCCCCCAACCCCGCGCCTCGGGAGTACTCGCTGATTAGTGCGAGTTCCCGAAATACACGATGTACTGCGGCGCGTACTGTACGCGCCGCAGTACATCGTGTGAACATACCCTAAGGCACACAAATGTACAGAGTTCTAAAGGTGCTCTATTGCAACATTTTGGAGGTTATATACAACTCATGGGTATAACTGTAGCCATAGCAGCTGCTATAGATTCCAGATGTTGAAGGGACAAAATCAGGTGCAAGAAAAGGCACTTTTTTGTAAGGAGGTTTTCTACTATCTAGCACCTCATTGTGGCAGTATTATTTATACATTATTAGTATTTATGCTGCTGTTTCAATTAACTGTCATTAATTGGTAGGGGCCCATCTTATTTTACTATGGTGCTCTATGAATTCTAGCTGAGCCTCTAAAATAACTGTACTACATCCATGCATATTAAGCCTTAGAAAACTGGTGCCTAAAAATATCCAAAAAATACATGGTCACCTTTGCACTCACTGCCGTTCTAGTGTTGATGCTGATGTTGATGTCTACCGTTTTCTTTCTGTTGCTGTAAGTGGTCATGTGCCATTCTCTTAAAGGGGTTTTGCCACAAAGTAAAATTGACGGGGGAAGCTTGCAAATGAAATAACAAACATTTTCACCATTCATTATTATTAAAAATTCTGCACCGTTTTTGTTTTAGCTGTTCCTTTAGTGATCCATTGTTTACAGCTTGTCTCCAGGGAATACGACCAGGGCTGAGAGCTCCACAGTCCTGGTCAGATATGCTCAGACATCACCTCTCCTCACAGGCAGCTACTAAGAGTTCAAACCCCAGGTTCTGTCACTCTACTCCTGTCCTCTGTACTCGTTAGTAAATAGTCAAACAGTGAAAATAAATAAAAAAGAAGCCTCAATAAGGTCTCTGCATTGATAAAGAGAAAAAAACCCCCACAGGTTTGGTTCCTGCAGGGATTTGAACCTAGGACCTTTGTGCCTGGAAGGAAAAACTTTACCTCTCAGCTACTCACAATGCTTTACATAAACAGACCTTTCTTTGACTACAGAAAGGAAAGGCGTGGTGATGTCATCCTGCTGGGTCACATGATATGCAATTCAAACAAATCACACACACCCCCTTCTGAGCACACAGAGCTGAAGAGCTGATACAGGAGGTATGAGATAAGATCGTGGCAAAACCCCTTTAACATCACTGCTCAGGAAGTGAACAACTTGTAAGTAATGATGTCAAGACAATTGCATGTGACTTCTTAAACCCCAAATTGGCTGTGGTGGTTACATGCCATTCAGAGCAACAGGAAATACACAGAAGACCAAGTAAGTAAATATTTTTTATGTGGTAGCTTAAATAAATAAATAAAAAATCATTTGGACAACCCCTTTGAACTATGGCATGTGACCACATTAAGAGAAGCTTTAGTTGCTTCAACATCTTTAAAATATTAGAAATTTTAACTTAGTGGACATTGGTGATGGAGGTGCTTAAACAGCAGGGTACAAATCTACAGAGCTCTAAAAATGTTGTTTGTCAGTAACAAAGATCAGTAGAACAAGAGCGTGTTTATAAAACGCAGCAGGAAGCGATCTCATCATCCTGGCCAGGGCTGCTAGAGCAGAGAGGTGGCTGTCAGCCTAGGAAACCCTCTGGAAACAAGAAAGAGATAAGATCTACCCTAAATTTGAAAAGAAGCAAAATCAGAACCACAATGTATTTGGTAAAAATCTTTATTTAGCTTTGCCTGCTTATTTAAAGCTAATTAATTTGGTGGGAATATACCTTTAAGTCCTCATATTGCTCCTGACTGTCTGAGATGGATTTGTTATGAGTGGAGTTGGGTGCACTTTAGTATAAATTGGTGCTTCATTCTTATCTCCTGATTTAAGTTTTGATGCTTTAATTAAAGTGTTGTTCATCAAATATCAGTCTCTTTGAGACGGGCTGTCCTAAAAAGGTGGCACCATGAGATGGTGTGTGCAAAAAAAATAAGTATATTGTAAGTCACTAAAGGGTTAATGCAGTCTGAAATTACATTTTGAGTGTTCCAACTATCTTCAATATGCATGATGATACAAATACTCTCATGCTAGCTGACAGTTTGCCTGATTGTATCACTAGCCTTAAATTAACTTGAAATATAATTTTTTATTTTTCTTTGTTTGTTTTGCTTTGCCTAAATACTTATAAATTAAGAAAACTAACCAGCTCAGGCATTTTTCAAAGTACGTCAGTGACTGGATTGGTGTTGCAGGACTACTGCTAATTTCTATGTACTTGATGAGTCTGTCATTTTATCTATTTTAAATTAAAAGTTGTGTTTTATTGGAATATTTTTTCTCTATAATTTTGATATTAATATTTCTTCTGGATATTTGCTTTGTTCTATGAGTATAGAAGGTATTCTTTTAAAAAAAATCCCAAATATTTCCTTATTATCTAGCAAGTTAATTTGTTATTACTGGTGCTGTTGGTAAGATTGTCTTGATGAGGAGTGCACACTCAGCATTTAGGAGCAGGAAAACAATATGTTTTATTTGGCAGCACTAAGTGCTGTATTTGGTGAAAATATTACATGTTTTATGGGATAAAGGAAATTACTTTGGAGGGCTTCAGTGGTGTGTGGTAAATTGATTTATTAAATATTGCTCAGGATTTTGCGGTTGTAAATACAATATTACTGGTGATTGGGAAAAATAGTATAAAACCTATTAGTTTTACAGTTCTTTAATGTTCCAGACAGGTAACTTCTCAAGTGTTATAAAGGCTTTGCTGGGAGTTTTTTTAAAATGAAGTAGAGGGATTTTCCTAGCAAAGTGCAAGTCTTTGACATGATCTTTTAATACATAGTTGTGCCAGGTTAGCGTTCTGCTGCTTGTGTTCTCTGGTCAATTATATCCTTGGGTCTTAATTTTGCTTACACGGACATTTTCTTTAGTGACATTGAATGATATCTGAACAGTTGTCTTTATTGATCACTTACAAGATAAAGTGTAAGATTTACTAGTGGTACCAAAAGTCAGGCTCTTTCTTGAGACTGACACGACAGGGATTTTCTTAAACAAATCTTTGGAAATACAGGCAATCTTTATTTCCCCCTTAAACCATGAGCTTCCGTGTGATCGGCATATTTCTAAACAGGTTTAACTAAAGCATAAAGTCAACCATAAATTCACCTGACTATTTTTTTACCTGTAGGAAAAAGAAATGATAAACATTGCAGTTGTTTTTAGCATATTAATTAAAAAAAAAAAAAAAACTTGAGCAGCAGGAGGTTGAGCTTTGTTGTTTTATATTCTCCTGATTGTTATTAAAACATTTTATTAACTTTTCTACATAAATATTTAATGTAAATAGACCTTGGCATTAAGACTAATATAACATCAAATATTACTATTAAGGCTAAAATAACATAAAATATTTAATAATACTTATTATATTACATTCATTCATAAAGTAAAAAAATCGGACAAGTGTAATCTTCATATGAGAAACTCTTTAAAAACTTTCTCAGTAAAAATTTTTTCCAATTTCTTTTGGAAAATGCGTGAGGTGGCATACATAGTTTTATATGTTTTTGCTTCTGGAGTATTTTTTCCCATCGAAAATCATGTGATCCATCACATGATTTTCAAGGTTGAATGAAAAAATGCTAAAAATGTAACTCACATGCATACGTGTTTTTTTGGTGTTGACAACCCCCCCCCACCAAAAATAAAAAAGAACAACAGAGGTCTATTGGGAGAAAACACCACATTTTGCCTGAAAAAAGCTTCATCTACAGTATGATGTATTAGGGGCGTTCACATGGCTGGTTTGGATGCTGATTCCGGGCACACATTCCGTGTCCAGAATCAGTGTCCAAAGCGACTGTAAAGTGTTTAACACTGTACTCTATGTTAAATCAGCAGTGATAGAGGGAGAGGAGCTGAGCCTGTGATATAAGAATTATAATAAGGGGGAGAAGCTGAGCTCGTATATATAGGGTTATATATAGAGAAGAGGAGCTAGCTCTGTGATATATAAGGTTAATGATAGAGGGAGAGAAGCTGACTATTGAATATAGGGTTATATGAAGAGGAGAGAAGCTGGGGCTGTGATATATGGGATTATATTAGGGGGAAGAACTGAGTTTCGTGATATATAGGGTTTTTAAAAAAGAGGAAGAAGCTGAGCTCGGAAATAGGGTTATATAAAAGGGAGAAACCGGGGAGCTCGTGATATATAGGGTTAATATAGGGGGGAGAGGACGAGCTCTGGATTATAAAAAAATTTATGATAAGGGAAGAAAGCTGAGCTCTGGGGAATATAAGGTTTTTTTTTGATAAGAAGAGAGGAGCTGAGCTCTGTGTATATAGGGTTATATATAGGGGAGAGAACGACTCTGTATATATAGGGTTATATAGAGGAGGGGACGGAGCTCTGTGATATATAGGGTTAAGATAAAGGGGAAGAACCCGAGCTCTTATATATAGGGTTAATGAAGAGGAGAGAAGTCAGCTCTGGATAAGGGGGTAATATGATGAGGAGAGGAGCACTCATTGATATATAAATTATATGATAAGGGAGAGAAGCTGAGCCGTGAATATATAGGGTTATATGATAGAAAAGAGAGGAGCTCTTGAATATAGGGTTAATGAAAAAGAGGAGAGGAGCTGAGCTCTGTATATAAATAAAATGATGGGGGGGAAAGGACTGATTTCTGTGATATATAGGTTATATGATAGGGGGAAGAATCTAGCTCTGGAATATAGGGTTAAGATAGGAGAAAGCTAACTCTGGATATATAGGATTATATGATAAGGGGAGCAATGAACTTTTGATATAAAAAGGGGAAAATATGCAGGGGCGTTGTAGGTCCTAAACACCCGGGGTTCCCGGGGCCCTCTTTTTGTTTTTGTTTCAATAGTGATGGGTTTTTCCCACAACGCACTTTTGCCCCCAAAACAAATCGTGAACTGTGACATTATTTTTACAGAAAATATTTTCCTGTCATTTATTTCCCACGTAGTCCACATAGATCCTTTACATCACCCAGCAGTGCAGAAAAGAGAATCACCCTGACAAAATGTTTTTTTCAAAAACCCCTCACCAACATATACAAATCCCCCTAAATAACAGTCAACAGGATCGAATATAAAACCTATCCCCGGGAAAAAATATACTGACGTATGTTTGTTACTAAAGAAAATCCTACAAAGAAAGACCCAATAATATTACTACTTAAGGCCAAAAAACAAGGCAGTTACATAAAGTCACAACAGAAGACCCCCCTTTTTTCTGATCAGAATTTCTTTTTCCCCCTTTTCTTCCATCCGACCAAACCCACCATGAGGACTTCTCCGGGCCACAACTCATCCTGCAGAATTTCCCCACACAAACTTTTTAAATCCCCCACTTTCCAGCACCTATATACCACCTGGGGATGGGAAGGGGGGTGGGGGGTTATATACCTACCAAACTAATGGGGGGCCTAAAAAAATTTTAAAAATTGGTTAGACCCATCCTCCACAGAAACCCCTGTTTTCCCTAAATAGAAAAGCCGGGGTCCTGCTGAGGGGGGAGGGGGAAAATCACCCATCTTTCCTAGGGGGCCCCCCAGTGGTAAAGGGGGGGGTAAATAAAAAAGTTTGGGGGGGGATGTGGGGTCTGTTATAGGTCCCCCAAAAGTAAAGGTAAAATAGGCCGCCCCCCAGTAAGTGAAAATATATGGGCCCCCAAAGCAGGTGGGAAAATTAGTACTTTCAATAGCGGGAAAGGGGAAATGGGCCCCCTTCAGTAGGTAGGGGGTATTAATGGGTAAAATAATAGAAAAGGTAGCTAACTTTGCCCCCCGTGGGCTGGTAATACATAGGTCCCCCCCGGTAGGAGTTAATAGGTCCCCACCAGTATGGGGGATAAATAATGGGGTCCCCTATTAGGAGTAGGTAATAGTCTTCCAAGGTTGGCGTTCTATAGTCCAAAATAGGCAGATAGTAACCCACTATATGGGCAAGTATATAGGACCCCCATATTTGGTAGGTATAAGGGCCCCCCAGTATATAGGGAGGCATAGTCCCCCAAATATGTAAGCATAAATCAACAGTCTCTAGGTAAACATAGGTCCCCCCAGTAAATAGGAAACATACGTCCCCCCAGAATTTGGGAGCATAGGACCCCATTATATAGAAACAAAAAAAATAGGGCCCCACATAAATGGAAGGGATAGGGCCCCCAAATTTATAAGCCAGGGACAACTCCCCAATATTACCAGCCGGGCCCCCCGTATAAGCTGGACACAGGTCCCCCTGTATATACCAGGGACAGGTCCCCACAGAATAAAACCGGGCACAGGTTCCGCCGTAATAGCCAGCACAGGCTCCCCACAGATATACCGGGAACAGGTCCCCACAGTAAAATAGCCCGGCCAAAGGGGGGTCCCACAGTAAAATAGCCAGGCACCGGTCCCCCAATATATAAACCAGGGACAGGTCCGCCATATAAAAAGCCAGGGGAAGGGCTCCCCACTAATAACCAGGGACAGGCCACCAGTAAACCAGGCACATTTTCCCCCCAGTATATAGCCAGGCCAAAAAAGGTCCCTCAGTAATAGCTAGCATAGGTCCCCCAAGGGTTTAAAATTAGTAGGCAAAAAGTCCCCCCTAAAAAATGCCAGGGACAGGTCCGCCCAATAAAATACCAGGGACAGGGTTTTCCAAACCCCTCAGTAATAGCCAGGGACAGGTTCCCCCCCCCGTAATAGCCGGCCAGTCCCCCCCAGTATATAGCCAGGGACAGGGCTCCCCACCCCGAAAAACCAGGCACAGGGCCCCCATAATAGCCACACAGGTCCCCACAATAAAAACCAGGCACAGGTCCCCATAAATACCAGGGACAGGGGTCCCCAAAATATATACCAGGCACAGGTCCACCAAGAAAATGCCGGCAAAAAGGCCCCCCATTTAATAAGCCAGCACAGGGGCCCCCAGTATATAGCCCAGGCCCCCTAGGGGCCCCCAAAATATAAAACCGGCACAAGGTTTACCCCCCCCAGTAAAAAACCAGGCACAGGTCCCCCCCCCCCCCCATATTACCAGGGGAAAAATCCCCCCCCCCCATATACCACAAAGGGACTCCCCAAGTATTAGCCAGGCACAGGGCTCCCCAAATTTTAAAATAGGCACAGGGTCCCCAATATAGCTAGGCAAAAGTCCCCATATATAGCCAGGCACAGGTCCCCCCCCCCCCCCCGTTAAAGCCAGGCACAGGGGTCCCCATATATAGCTAGCATAGGTTTCCCCATTATATAACCAGGCACAGGGTTCCCCTCCCCCCCCCCGCATATAGCCAGGGATAGGTCCCCCTTAAAAGCCAGACACAGGGCTCCCCAATATGCAAATAACGTCACTGATTCTGGGGGTCCAACACCCCAGGCTTCATCTACAGTTTTTATTGAGATCACCCTTTTACAGTCCCGTAGACTGTCAGCCTGTGGGTCATTTGACCCCCCAGAGCTCACTGAAAGTTTTCTGCAGTCATTTACATTATATTGGCCCCCCAGAATGTTCAAATTAACTTATAACAAGCGGCCCTGCCAAGGTACCCGGGGTTTTGGCTGCCGCCTGCTCCCCGTGCGGGGACACACTGAAAAAAGAAGGGGGAGCGTCAGGGACCGGCGTCCAGGGGGTTACTGCAGCCTCCTCCTCCTCCTCTTCTACAAACAGATATATAGGATTATATAAAGAGGAAAAGCGAGCTCTGGATATATAGGGTTATAGAATAGGGGAGAAGCTAGCTCGTGATATATAGGGTTTATTTTAATAAGTGAGAGAACGAGCTCTGTGAATATAGGATTAATAATAAAAGGGGGAGAAGCTGAGCCTGTGATATATAGGGGGATATGATAAAGGGAGAGAGCTAGCTCTTTGGGTATAAGTGTTATATATAAAGGGAGAGGACTAGCTCTGTGATATATAGGGTTTTAAATATAAGGTGAAAGCTGAGCTCGTGATATATAGGGTTTTTAGATAAAGGGGGAAAAGGACGACCGGAATAAAAGGGGATATGATGAGGGAAGAGCACTGGACGTGGGGTCCTTTTGAAGCTGCGGGCATAAACGGGCGTTAAAAGGGGCACCATATATAACCCCCGGAAATTCAGAAGGGGGCACACTGTCCAGCGTCCCTTTTGAAACTCGCTGCCCTTCATTCTCCCCCATTTTTTTTCCCCCCAGGGGGCATTTTCTGTCCCGGGGGGGAAAGAAATAGCTCTCAAGGAGAGCATAAATTTTTAACCCGAAAAGGGTCGGCCCAAACTTCGGGAGTTTTTTAAAAAAGCAATTACGTCCCGGGAAGAAACGAACCGAAAATTACG
This sequence comes from Phyllomedusa bahiana, assembly GCA_025379985.1. NCBI lineage: Eukaryota > Metazoa > Chordata > Amphibia > Anura > Hylidae > Phyllomedusa > Phyllomedusa bahiana. The sequence goes on along the minus strand of JAODAL010062345.1, from coordinate 8,900 downwards.
CCGTTTGAACAAAACCTTTAAAATTTTAAAAACCCCCCCAAATTAAAACCTAAAAAGGGTTTGAAAAAAACATTTCCCAGAAAAAACATCTCATGTGACTGCAATGAAAAAGCCAACAAACACAAAAGATGCAGCAGCACTTTTCGGGGTCCCTAAATATACAAAAACATATAATATATAACCTTTAAAAAAATTAAATTTTACCAAATATTTAACTATACTTGTAATTGTGAGGTTTAAATAAAAACCCGGGAGCCCTTAAAAAGATGACCTAATAGACAAGGGGTTCCTAACTAAGCAAAACCAAAGGCTCCCCCCATTTGGGACTGGGCCCCAAAAAAAATCACTCACGGGAAAATAGGAACCAACTCCACTTAGCCAAATTAAAAAACCCAAAACCTTGGACAGATGGGGAAGCAGAAAACCCTTTTCATCCCCAATTGTACAAACATAGGCAGCACATCCAATCCTAGTGAAAAAACAAGGGGCCGGGTGCAAAACAAACTGAGATTTGGCAATGGCCAAAAGAAAACAAATGCAATAGATACAGCGGCACTCTGCAAACAGATTTTTAAAATATCGGGAAAATTTTTTTTTAAAAATTTTTCCCCTTAAAAAGTTTAAAAATTTACAATACGTAAAAAAAATGTGAGGGTTTTAATTGCACTTTTTAAATCAAACGGGTTTTAATACCATCTGGCATGCCCCAAAACTACTTTTTTGGAAAAGGGGTGCCCCTACACTAAAACAAAAACAGATTTAACCATTGAAAATATGGGTCTGGGGGCATACTTATGAAGATACCATTTCCCAGCCACATTATAAAACCCTGTTTAGGTCTAAAATTCACTTTTTTGGGCCCAAAAAAAACCCATGGGGGGCCCAAAAAAGTGATTTTTTTAGCCCAAAACAGGTTTCTTTACATGTGGCCCTTTGGGCCCTCCAATTGGGTAGTCTAGTTAAGTACCTGCAAATATGAGTTCTACAAGAAAGAAGGTTTTAGACAATTTGCTATTCATATATTCCTTTATACATTAAAATTTTTTGATATTTTAAAAATTTGTTTTTTAAAGTATTTTTTAAAAGGGGATTTTTTTAACACATAAATATTTAAATATTAATAAAACAGGCACTTGGTCTGATAAAAATTTTTTAAAATTTAGTCTAGCATTACTCTAAAGGTCTTATTTGGGAGAAAATTTGGGGTTTTTCATTTAAAATTTAAATTCCCTAAAAAAAATTTAAAAAAATGGCTGTGATGGCTCCATTTCCAGAAGCTCAAAGAGTTTAAATTAATTCAAAAAATAAAAAACCTTTAAAACAAATTTTTTCCCCCCCTAATTAAAAATTTTCTTCACATTTGGTTGCCATTTTAAACCCAATGCATATAAAAAAAAACACATGGACAGCTGGTTTATGACAGTTAATATGACAAGAGGAGACACTTGTTGTCACCTCGGGAATGGGCGGGATCTTGAAACGTCTTGTTGCCAAAAAGGGAAGGGCAGTTTTTAATACTGGGGCCATCCCTATCATAAAAAACCCCTTAACAAGTTATTCAAATAAGCAAAAAAAAATTTAAAATTTCCCAAAAGGGGATGATTACCCCTTTAGGGGTTCAGTGGTTTGTGTCCCTAAAAAATGTTACAATGGAAACAAATTTAAAAAATTTAAATCCCCCAAAATCTAGTCACCGGGTAGGCCCCTTTTTAGTTGGAAATCCCCTGGGGTTTATGTATGAACGGGGCTGAGCCAGATATCGGGGCTTTTTAAACCACCCCGGGATATCTGCTGCCCCTTTTGATAACATTTTTTAAATCCCCCCCTTTGTTGTTCGGCCTGAATTTTGGGGGGGGCGAGGGGGCACTAAAACCGAAACCCGGGGACCCTAAAATTAATTTTAAGCTTTTGCTACGGGCATTTTCTAGGCCATTACTTTCTGGGAAAAAGGTTATTTTTTCATTTTTCAAAGGGGTTTACCTAAACCAAACTGGTGGGCCCCTAGGCTAAAAAGCTAAAAAGGGGGCCTCATAAATCGGGCACTTTCCCTTTTGCCTTTTTTATTTTTCATAAAAAATTTCCCGGGTGTAAACCCGCCAAAATTTTTCATTAAAATTTCCCCCCTTAAATGTTTTGTTTAATTACATGTCCTCCCAGAAAAATAAGGCTGGCCCAAATCCAAAAAATTTTATATTAAGAAATTCTAGCCCCACAAAAATTAAAGAAAAAAATAATCTTTTCTATGGGGAAAAAAATATTTTCCTAGTTCCTTAAAAGCTATATTTTCCTTTTCTTCAGGGTCAAGCTTTCTTTTTTAGAGCTCATCTATGATTCTAAAGTTTTCCCTATGCATCAAATCAAAATTTTCTGTCCCTTTTTTCTCTGTTCACAACCCCTTTTGAAAATTTTAACTTTTAACATAGGTGCCGGGAAATTTAAAAAATGTATCATTTGGGGCACAAAAGGGAAATAGCGGATCCCCAGAAAAGGGGTTCTTTTTTGGGATCTTTTGGGCAGTTTTTATATAAAGTAAAAAACCTTTTATACAGATATAGCTTTAAAAACAGGGGTTTTAAAATTAAAAGTTGAATTTGTTTTAAAGGGAAAATTGGAAGGGCCTTCTTATATCTTGTCTGGAGTTGGATTGGTGGAGAATTGGGCCTTGTCCTCTGAGGCGTGCACTTTTCAATACAGTGGGGCCCCATGGGGGTTTAAATTTGTTTTTTTAAATTTTTAAAAAAAAAAAAATAATAATAAAAAAAAATATATATATATAATATAAAACCAAAAAAACCCATAGAAATACAAAAATAAAACAAAATTATCAAAATTATAAATTTAATTTAAGTACTTTATAATCTTTTGGGAAATAAATATTTCAGGCCAATATGTATTTTGGTTAGCTTTTGGATTTTCCCTGGACCCCCAAAAATGCAACTTTTAAGGGCCCAGTTAGGGAAATTTTTAAAAATTTTTCCCACATATATAAAGAGATTTCTCCAGTGTGTACCCCCAAATTTTTAAAGGAAAAAAATTTTTTTTGATGGGGAAACAAAGGCTGTTTTTTTTTGAGACAGCTTTTTAAAAAAGGGCCCAATTGTTTTTTTTAGGATCCGTAAATTGCCCCCACAGTAAAAGATTCAACAGAAACCTTAAACCCCGGCAAAAAAGGTACACTGGGGGATGCAACCAGGGTTAAACAGGGCCCCAATTATAGAAGTGCCAAGTGTGCCCTCATTCCCCCCCAAAAGGAACGATCCGGGGCATTGTTTTTTCCCAAATGTGACACATAAAACGAGAGCCATAAAAATAGACAGAATAAAAACTAATACTTTTTAGCTGTTGTTCTGAAGAAGACCTCTATTAATTACATGGACATCTAGCATCACCAACAAGGATGTTCTTCATTTTATAAATCTGAATTTTTCCTGGGGGAAAAAAGATCCTGGAAAATTCACAAAGGGAAGGAAAATACTAGTCTGGAGGGTTTTAATGGTAAAAAAAAAAAGGGGGAGAAAAAAACCTTTTTAGTTTGGATACCATCAAAAAAGGGCCATAAAACCCCCCCCAAATTGAAGGAAAGAAAAACCCAGCAAATAAAGATGATCGGGCCAAAATTTTAAGAAAATTTGAAATTTATTAAGTTTCCCCCATGGTTTAACTAAAATTTAAATTTTAAAATTACTATAAATAGAAGTGCAGAAGTTTTCTGTTTAGCACATTTTATATATTATTATATTATACAACTAGATGGTGGCACATTTTTGAGATACACAGGCCAGATATTGCAATATGCACCATGCTTTATGAGATTGTCAAATTTAATTTAAAAAAAAAAAATGTATAATTAAAAATTTTGAATAATAAAACAAGCAAACAAAAAAAAACATTATTTTCCCCACTTCCTCCCTTTTCCAAAATTAAAACCCTGCGGGTTTGATCCCCCCCTGGTTTCTTTTTTTAAACTTTTCCCCTCTCAAAGGTTGATGTGCTGCTGACATCAGGGAAAAATTTCCTAGGCAAAATTTTTCACTCCGGGGCGAGGTGAAAAAAATTTCGCCCCCCCCTCCCGTAACATACGGCCCCAAACATGCATCACCAAAAAACCCAAAAAGCCAAAATAAAACAAAAAGTTTTACCCAATGTGCTACAAAAGAAAACAAAAAAAAATAAATAGTCCTACAATTCCCAAAATTTAAAAACCGCTTAACACCAACCAGAACCCCAAGACCACTAGAAAAAAAACATATCCCAACCCCGGGGCGAAAAAATAAACCCACAACCAAAAAACCACAAAATTCACCCCCAAAAAAAATATTTAACCGAAATAAAAAACTGCCCCAATTACGGGTGTTTTAAAACCAAAAATACTACAAAAAAATTTTCCCCCCCGGCAAAAAAGTGACCATACATTGGTGGGTTTTTCCGTGTTAACAAGGGCCTCCCAGACAAATAAATGTTTTACAGAAAGTTATATCTAGTGACTCACAGGAAAACGCCCTCTAAAGTGTTAAACTCTTTCTCTTCTTCTTTTCCTTTCTAAACCCAACCCCCATGACAAACTATTCCCAACTCTTCACTGTAAAATTTACAAAAAAAACCCATCTTAAAGACCCTCAATTTTTTAGCATTTTCTCCCCCAAATTTCCCCTATCTCTATAAAAAATGCCCCCATCTATAACCCCTCATAGGGGGTGGGCCATGTAAAAGGGCCCCTTTGGGGCCATGTAGTACCCCTTTTAAAACCAGGTTTTGCCCCCTGTACCAGGTGGGTAGCCCCCGAAAACCCAGTGACCCCTGTAGCCAAAGATCCCCCCCTGTACCATGATGCCCCCTGTAGCCAGTGTTTCCCCCCCTGAAACCAGTAGTTTCCCCCTGAAGCCAGGATGCCCTTTTTTACCAGAAATTTTCCCACTGTACCATAGATGCCCCTCTTATACCCAGGTTTCCCCCTGTATCCATTTAAGCCCCCCGCAGCCCAGCAGATTGCCCCCATACCATGAGTCCCCCCCATACCCAGTGATCCCCCCTTTGGCCAGTAAATCCCCCTGAAAATCCAGCAACCCCCCCTTTGGTACCTTTTGAGCCCCCCCTGTACCCATTTTAAGATCCCCCCCTGAAAAGCCTTTAAGGCCCCTTTTAAATAGCCATTAAAGCCCCCCTTTAATACCCATTTTAAAAGCCCCTCTTAAAAGCCAGGAAAATGCCCACCTTATAGCCAAAAGGTTTCCCCCCCCGGGGCCAAGGGGAGGGCCCCCTTATACCCCAGTGTTTGCCCCCCATTGTAGCCAGTGAGGGGCCCCCCATTGTACCTTGAAGCCCCTCAAAAGGGCCAGTAAGGCCCCCCTTTTAAAAGGCCAGTGGTTTAGCCCCCCCCGTAGCCATTGATCCCCCCAAACTGAACCCGGGGGCCCTTGGGCCCTTTGTGTTTTTTTCTGGGGTAGGGCTGGGTTCCCACGACATTTTTTCAAGCCTAAATTTTTTAAATGCGGATTTTTTTTTTAAACAGAGAAAAAACCCCTTGTTTTTTCCTGTCACAATTTTCGGGCAAAATCCCACACAAAACCCCCCCCCTTCCCTCGGGCCATTTCCTAAACTAAAAATCACCAAGGAAAAAATTTACTTTTTAAACTTCTCACCTTCATATGACAATAAACCCAAAACATCCCCCAAAACATCCACCAACACAGGGAGCAAACTACCAGCCAAGGGGAATTTTTACTAAAACCCTCCTACAAAACCAAAACCCCCAAAAACATTACTACTTAAGGCTCAAAAAAACCCTTTCCAACCCTGACCGAACGAAACCCCCACATGTGCCCAATCCACTGCAAAACAGGCCCAAGAGACAATATATTCCCGGCCATACAGGGGACCAGAAATTGGGTTAGATTTAAATTTTGGGCTCGGGCAGCCCATTTTAAGTGTTTAAAACATTTGCATTTTAAAATTTTAGTAACCCCCGGGGGAAAACTTTCTTTTTCTAAAACAGCGTCGTTCCCCTTTCCCCTTTTTCTTCCCACCCGGGTTCCACCTTCATGCTAAAGGGTTTCCCGGGGCCAAATACTCGCCCTGAGGATTTGGACAAAAAAAAACCTTAAATTTCCTCAAAATTTCCCCGCAACCCCTTTAAAATTATGGGTTTTTTTGAAACCCCCCAGTTAGGTAAAATGGGGGCACTAAAGCAGTATAGGGGGCCACGGCGGGGAAAAAGGGGGCACGGGCAGAAAAATAGGGGGGCAAAAAAGGCAGTATATAGGGGGCACAGGCAGAAAAGATAGGGGGCACTAGAAGGCAGTAAAGGGGGAAACTGGGGCAAGTATAGGGGGGCCACGGGCAGTATAAGGGGGGCCACGGGCAGCATAAGGGGGCCAAAAGGCAGCATTTTGGGGGCCCACACAGGTAAAAGGGGGCACAGGCGGTTATACGGGGGCCAAAAGGCAGCATATGGGGGCCAAAAGCAGGGATTTGGGGGGGCCAAAACCCCGGGAAACGAATGGGGGCCAAAAGGCGGGCAAAATGGGGGCCACGGGCAGGAATATATGGGCACGGGCAGGATATGGGGGCCACAGGCAGGCATTAAAAGGGGCCCACAGGCAGGCATTTAGGGGGCACAGGCGGGCCCATTATAGGGCAAAAGGAAGCAAATGGGGGCCCCAACAGCGGGGATATGGGGGCCCACAGGCGGGGAAAAGGGGGCCACAGTAAAGGCCCTTTATAGGGGCACCAGGCAGCATATGGGGGCCACAAGCAGGGATAGGGGGCCACGGGAAGGGATTATAGGGGCCACGGGCCGGGGATTATAGGGCACAAAACAGGGATATTGGGGGGCCAAACACAGTAAAAGGTGGGGGCCCCACGGGCGGGGCTTTTATAGGGGCACAGGCACCATTAGGGGCACAGGCAGGGATAGGGGGGCCAGGGCAAAATATGGGGGCCACAGTCAGTAAAATGGGGGGCACAGGCGGGGCTTTTAATGGGCACGGGCACCCCTTATTTTGGGGGAAATGGGGGGTTTGGGGGGGCCCCACAGGCAGGAAAAAAGGGGGGCCCACGGGCCAAGGGGTTTAATGTGGGGCCCAGGCGGGCTTTTATAGGGCAAAGGAAAAGGGATAAAGGGGTCCACAGGCAGGGAATAGGGGGCCAAAAGACAGGGGTGAGGGGGGCCACAGGGCGGGCTTTATAGGGCCACGGGGGCCCAGGGGATAGGGGGGGGCCAAGGGCAGGGGGTAAGGGGGGCCACGGGCAGTGGGTAGGGGGGCCCACGGGCCCAGGGAAATGGGGCACAGGCAGGCATTATGGGGCCCACGGGAAAAGCGGTAAACCTTTAAAAACAACAACTTTTTAAAAACTCACCTTAACTCCCCCGGCGACGCGGCTCCGACCTTTTTCAGCCCGCGAAAAGCCCCCCGGGCAGTTTCCCCCGGAAAGGGGCGGGGGCCAAAGAGGGCTTTTGCGCCCAAGGACAGGCAGGGGCCGCGATGACATTCCTTCATCGCGAAACGCTACCCTTAAGCTACCCCAACGGGGCCGCGGGGGGTCCCAAGCGTTTTGTGGGGGCCCGGGGCCCCCCAGCTTTTTCCCGGGAACCTGCGGGTCCGACACTATCTGCGGGGCAGGGGGGGTCGCTCTCTGCTCCGCAAACCCCTTGGCTGGGGTGTGCGTCCAGGGGACGCACATGCAGCAAAAGGGGCCAGTCCGGTGCTCCACCCCAAAGGGCAGAGCCCGGGGGGGGGGGGGGGGGGAACCCGGGGGAGACCGGGGCACAGGGGGTTTTATTGGGGGCCCACCCCGAGTAAAAACACCCAGCAAACGCCCCCGTAGCAGTGATGCCCCTTTTAAAAAAGCCAGTGTTTGACCCCCTTTTGTAGCCAGTGATGCCCCCTTTTTTCCATAACCCCCCCATTTGAGCCAGTGTTTGCCCCTTTTTTTATAGCCAGTGAACCCCATTGAAAAGCCCAAGTGAATGCCCCCTTTTAAGCCAGTGATGCCCCCCCCATTGTAGCCAGGTTTTCCCCCTTTTGGGTTCCATTGATGCCCCCTTTTAAAGCCAGTGAGCCCCTTTTAAAACCAAAAAAATGCCCCTCTTAAAAGCCATAAAGCCCCCTTACGGGCCAGTGATCCCCCCAAAGGGAAGCCATGAGGCCCCCTTACACCTATGGGCCCCCATTGTAAGCCAGTAAATCCCCCTCTTAAATCCAGTAAAATTGCCCCCCTTATAGCCAGTGATGCCCCCCCATTGTACCGTAAATTGCCCCCATTTTTACCAAAAAGATGCCTCCTTTAGGGCCTTTTTAAATGCCCCCCCAAATTGTAGCCAGTAAATCCCCCCTTTTTGTACCAAATTTAAATTCCCCTTTTAAAATAGACAGGGGAGGGCCCCTTTGGGACCCAAAATTGGAGGGCCCCCCGGGAAGCCAGTGATGCCCCCCTTTTGTAGCCAGTGATCCCCCTCTTATAAGCCATTGATGCCCCCCTTTTAAAAGGCCAGTGAGGGGCCCCCCCTTTTGGGTAGCCAGTGATGCCCCATTGAAAACCAGGGGAAGGGCCCTAAAGTAGCCAAATTAAACCCCCCTTTTAAATTAGACATTTAAAACCCCCCTCTGTGGGCCAGTGATGCCCCCTGTGGGCCAGGGGGATGGCCCCCCCTTTTGTAGCCAGGGGATCCCCCTCTTATAGCCAGTGATCCCCCCCTTAAAAAGCCATGATGCCCCCCGGGTGGCCCGTGATTGTTGCCCCCCCTGTACCCCTTGTTTTGCCCCCCCTTGAGCCATTTAAAAGGCCCCTTATAGCCATTTAATCCCCTTTAATAACCAGTGGAAAAAAGGGAAACCCCCCCTTTTTTCCCAAGTGTTTCGCCCCTCTTGTAGCCAGTGATCCCCCCTTATAGCCAGATAGCC
>JAODAL010062344.1:0-19807 GCA_025379985.1 Phyllomedusa bahiana | reverse complement strand
CCGTCACAAAAATTCCTTTTCTCAGTTGCTCAGCGTTTGAACCCTCGCAAGCCCGGTGGTCGCTCTTCTTCGCCCTTTTAATTTCCCCCTTCATTTTTGGGGGCCGGCCAAAAAAATCAGGGCGGCCCCTCTCTAGATCCTCGGACACTGTTTGCCTAGAGCCGCCTCTGCAGCACATAATTCTTCCTGAACATCTCCTCATGGCGGCCCCCGTGGATCTTCAACATCTACTCCCTGGTAAGACTTACGTCCGCCCTGCCATGCGGCCTCGAATCCTTAATTGGGGACATTCCTCTCGAATAGCGGGCCATCCTGGGGTCCACAAGTCTTTACAATTGATCTCTCGCTACTATTGGTGGCCCACTCTCGCTCAAGACGTTAAAGACTTTGTCCTGGCCTGTACCTCCTGTGCCCGTAACAAAGTTCCTCGTCTCAGACCCGCGGGTCTGCTTCATCCTCTCCCGATGCCAGACAGACCTTGGTCCCATATAGCCATGGACTTTGTTACGGACCTCCCGGCTTCCTCTGGTAACACGGTCATTTGGGTAGTGACCGATAGATTCTCGAAGATGGCTCACTTTGTTCCCTACCCGGGTTACCCTCTGCTCCTCGGGTTGGCCCAGCATTTTTTCCCCCACATTTTTCCGGTTAACGGTCTTCTGTTGCATGTCATCTTCGGATAGGGGGGTCCAGTTTGTTTTAAAGTTCTGGGCGGGCTCTATGTGGTCAGTTGCGGATTCAGCTAGACTTCTCGTCTGCTTACCACCCTCAAACCAACGGGCAGGTAGAGAGGGTTAACCAAGTTAAGTATCTACCTACGACATTTTGTATCCGCCCGTCACGATAATTGGTCCGACCTCCTCCCCTGGGCGGAATTTTCATATCATTCTCGAGACTCAGTCGCCGCAGGTGGTTTTTGTCGTGTTTGGGCTCCATCCCAGCACGCCTCTCCCTGTTGCCACCTCGTGTCTTTTTTCTGCTGTGGATACCGAGTTGCGTGAATTCAAGGCACTATGGCACGCCACACGTCAGGCCCTTCTACGGGCCTCCGCTCGCCCCAAAGGCCCAGGCCGACAGGTACCGTAGACCTCCGCCCCTTTTTAAAGCCAGGTGATAAGGTTTGGTTGTCCGCCAAATATATTCGGTTTCAGGTCCCCAAGTTATAAGTTAGAACCTAAGTATTTGGCCCTTTTGTTGTACTTCGTAAAACTAAACCCGGTGTCCTACAAGCCGCTTGCCTCCCACTCTGCGTATCCCGAACGCCTTCCATGTTTCTCTCCTCAAACCTGTGGTGCTGAATCGCTTCTCCCGTGGTTCTGTTTTGCCTTCTCCTGTGGCCGACTCTAATAACATCTTTGAGGTCAAGGAGCTGCTGGTGGAGAAAACAGTGAGGGGGAAGCGGTTCTTTTTGATTAACTGGAAGGGGTTCGGGCCGGAGGAGCGTTCGTGGGAACCTGAGGCTAATCTGTCTCCTGACCTCCTCTCTAAATTTTGTAAAAAGAGGGTGAGACCTACAGGGGGGGGGAGGTACTGTCATGGGGGCTGGCGCGGGTGCCGTCGCCCCCCCCGTGACCCGCCCCCCTGCTCGCAGGGGGTCTGGCGGGGGTGCCGCGGCCGCCCGCGACCATCGCCCTGCTGCCCGGGTCCCGACGCCTGCTCACTTGCCCGTCCACACTCCTGTGCACGCTGCTCTTGCTTGTCCCGGCCGCCGCGCACGTACCCGCTGCTTAGGGCACGCGCGCCGGTTGGTCTGGATTTAAAGGGCCAGTGCACGGGTAATTGGTAATTGCCGGCTGCTGGTCCTATATAAGGTATACGCCTCCTGCACTCTCTGCCAGATTGTTGGTGTGCGTTAGTTTGTCTAGAGAGTGTTTTGGAGTTCCGTATTGATTACCCGTGTACCAGTCCGTTCCGCTACGTTTCCTGACTTTGCCTGTTTGCCGCCTGCCCTGACCGTCTGCCCGTCTCTGACCACGAACTATGCTTCTGGATTACGTCTCTGTACCTCGCATTACTCTGGCCGCCATCGCAAGCAAGTCACGTCAGGGGTAGCGACCTGGTAGCCTCACGCCGCAGCAAGTCCATCCGGGGGGCTACTTAGACTCCGCTCCCTGGCGTGGCTTAACTATCATCGCTTGCGGTGGTCCAGCGAATCCACAAAACCCTTACAATTTGTTATGTAATGTACAATATAATTTTTAATGATGTGGTTATGTATATGATTTTTTTTTTTATTAAAACCTGCTGCAGACTATGGAAAAAAATGTCATACATAGAGCATGCGGTGTTTTCAAAAACAAGTCACTGACCACTAAATCTCCATAAACCAAAATGTTATGTACGTAGAGAGATTCACATGTTCCTACAAAATATTAAATAAGAAAATATTGAAAACAGGCACAGGGTGCAAAAACAGTTAAAAACACATATAAAAAATCCTATCCCTAGACCTTTGGTGCAATTCTTTTGTGCAAGTCATACTTTTTTTGGGGGGGGATTCCTATAAAGTATTGTTGTGCTTCAGATTTGAGTCAAAGTTAAATTTGAGTCAGCCTGAAACAAATTTTGACATAAATTGCCCAAAAATTGTGTCTAACAACATCTTCTGGTCCTACAGAACATAAGTCCAGAAGTGATACTGGACTGACAGTGCTATTGGACCCTGAATGACTGGGGAGAGGCAGGTTAAAGACCTAGGGTGACATATATGAATGGGGCTGTGCCAGTTTTATGGTGTACTTTGAGCCAAAAAGAATGTATGAACAGGTGCACTCCAAACTTTGGCGTTGGGACTAGAGATGGACGAAATGATTCTAACGAAGTGGAATTCGTTTAGAATTTCAGGAAAACTTCGGTTCTGAACGAAGTCGAAGTTTGGGGTTCTTCGCGGTGGGAACAAAGGTGCTTTTGATTGATTAAAATGGTGCGAGCACATGGGGTTACATGGGCAAAGAACTCTGGGAGGAAAAAGGGGATAGCCTACATGACATGTGCAGAGATGAAGCCAATCGGAGGACGGCGGGGGTTTTTGTGACATACCGCACTATATAAGTCCCGGGCGCGACGCTGGGTGCTCATACCGCTCTCACTGTACTTTTAGGGAAGGTGCTGCACGGCTGCTTTGATATCTCTTACTAAAGAACTCATTTTTATACAGGATTCTTGGGGGTGTCACAGCTTGTCTCAGAGACTGCTTCTCTTAATGTTCTAATTCTGATTTTGTGAGGATTGGAACTGAAGTCCAGTGTGCGTCCATGCAGCTGCATTACATTTAATGCTATTGCTCATAGCACAATTGGGAAAATCCAAAGGGGGATCTAAGCTGTTCCTGTTGTAATTCAGTTAAGAAACAGGTTTTTACAATCCAAATACCACTTCATTTTTGGTTGCTCAATTCTTTTCCGCAAAAATTTTCATCCAGGGTTTTAAATTAATCGTTGTTCTGCTGTTGTGATCACTAAAAGAAACCGTTTTTTTCACCGCCAAAAAAGACTTTTTTTCTGTAGAAATTATAACCCAAAGGGTTATTATAAGTTTTTCTCTTGTTGTGTACCGAAAAAAATACACCCCATTGAAAAATGCTACAAAGTGGAAAATTTTTGGGTTGCTAATTTTTTTTGCCAATTTAACCCAGGGGTTTAATTAAGGGTTGTTCTGCGTTGTGGTCGCTAAAAGAACCCGTCTTTTTCACCGCCAAAAAAAGACTTTTTTTCCTGTGCTTTAATTCAAAACCCAAAGGTTTTTTTACAAGTTTTTCTCTTGTTGTGTAGAAAAATATATGCCATTGTAACATGCTACAAAGCTGGAAATTTTTTTGGTTGTCTTTCTTTGGCGCAATTTAGTTCCGGGGTTAATTTAAATTGTTTGCTGTTGTGGTCCTAAAAAGAAACCCTTTCCCTTTTTCCCCCAAAAAAACAATTTTGCCTGTACTAATTCATACCGAAGGGTTTAAATTAGCCGTTTGTTTTCTTTTTCATTTATAAAAACACTGTGTTTTTAAACGACACAACAATAAATTTTTTTCCCGGCCATTTGTGGGGGCGCAAATTTTATCCCAAAGGGGTTTCCCAAGCTTTTTTAATGGGTTCTTTGGAGTCAATACAGGGTATGTATTTTTCATATCAGATATCTTCTCAATCGTTTCTTTACTTTTAGAATAAACATTGTCAGAAAGAGGGTGGGAAAGGTGTCACCTCGGGGCGTGGCCCCAAAATTTGGAGCAGGCCCAGGTGGCACAGTAAGGGCGTCACAGCAGGGGGCATAGCGGGGTGGGGTTGTTCAGCAACCCAAGGTTCTTATTGGTGGGCAGGGTCATCCACTTCCTCCCAGATGCCCTTTTGGGAAAACCCACTGGCCAAGAGCGGTGGGAACTTTCAGACAAACCCCTTTTTGTTGGCATCCCCCGGGGGGGAGGGGTCGGGGGCCCTCACCTGCCCTCAACCCCCTCTGTCCCTTCCGGTCCCTAAACCCAGGTTTTCTATTTTGTGGTGGGGGCTCAGGCCACTACAGAAATTTGCGAGGATGAACTTTTTAAAAGTAAACATTTTTGAGGAGGGAAGTCAGCAGTTAATTGGCACCCGGGTGCGTTGAAACACAAAATTGATTATGTTGTACCCGGGCCGGGCAACGGGGGCCCGGGGGTTAAAAAAAAGGGCGTCAGTTTGCGCTTTAAGGCAGCGGCGACCCCAGCAAGTGGGTTGTGTGGCCGTGAATCACCCGGGGGTGAAAGCAGTGTGGTTCAGGACCCAAAGGGGCCAGGGGGTTGGGAAAAACCCGCTTCCCCAGGTCCAGAAAGAAAGCGGCACAGGGGTTTCAGAAAAGGCACCCGGCCCGGTTGGTAGTCACTCGTGCGGAGGGGGTTAGGGGTTTAAAAATTTCAGCTACTCGGCAGTGTGGCATTTTTTTTTTAAGACACCAGAGGTCCCGGGTTTAGGGGTTTATTTTGGAATCTGTGGGCGAAAGTGAGGTGGCCCAAGGGACCCCCCCCCCCCCCCCCCCTAACAATGGAAAACCAAATGGCCCTGCGTAAAAGGTGCAGCTTTCCCCTTTTTCCGGTGGGCCGGGGGAAAAAAACGTGGCTCAGTTTGGACAACCCCGGTGGGGAAAAACTGCTCTGCTTTATGCGCAAAAAAACCCGAGGGGTGTGGCTTTTTTCCGCGCAACTGAAAATGGGAAACCCAAGGGTGAAGAAAAATGGGAGGAAAAGGGTTTGGCCCGCGCTGCACCGGGGGGGGATGGCCCATGCGCCCTACATGGGGCACGTGTTCAATTGGTTTTTAAAAAGGGTTTCCCTTGAAGTTTCCACCGGAATTTTCAGAGATTCTAAAAAAGGGGGCCAGGAAACTGGCTTGCACTTCATCCTTTCCCTAAAAAGCCAGGAAACCCCCCTCGGGGTTGCAGCGGCGAATGGCCTCCCCAAACAACTTTGAAAAGTGATGTTTCCCCCCTTTGGAAAATTCACCCCTCCCACTTGTTGGCGGGCGGGTTTTAAACAGGAAAGGTTTTAACGATTTTTTGTTAAATCGGGCAGACAGGGTACTCCCCTGTTTTTATTTGATGTCACCCAAAGTGGCGCTCATGCGTAAAACCTGCCTTTTGGGTTGAGGCCATTCGGGGGGTCGACATTATTTGTCATTTACTAGGGGGATGTTAAAATCATTCCCTGTTCATGCCGGGAAAACAGATGCTAAAAAATTTCTGTCTAGGCGGGGGACTGGAAAAGTGGGGGGTTACTTTCTCGCGGCCCCCATGGCCCCGGTGGGGACTGAAATGGAGGAGAAGGGGGGAGGAGGACTTTGGGAAGCAGAAGCATTGTCTGGTAAAATGAGTGGATTTTCTACCCAGGTGACAAGAGGAGGGCGGATCAGGGGAGGAGGTGATGGGATGGGGAAAGCAAAGGCAGATCCCCCGAAAAGCCGTGGCGATCAGTGGAGTGGAGGCGGGAGCCCCCAGAGTACTTGGCAGGGCCCCGCGCTGTGATTTGCCTGGTAGTGCCCCGAATGTCAGATCCGGGGAAAAGGTGACTTTGGCTTCCACCTTTGGACCCTCGCTACCGGTCCAAAATGGGAGCCCTTTTCCCCGCTGCTGAAAAGGGGGCAAAAAAAAATACTTTTGAGAAAACCTGTAGTCAGTTGGCCCCGCCTATTGCGGCATCGTCCTCCCCTTGACAGGTCGACCGGGGGGTTTTTTTCGCGCTATGTCTATGCCGGGCTGCGGGGGAAGGTGGGGGGGGGGGGAGGTACCGCTCCCTCGCACAAAATCTCTGGGTCACTGATGAGCAGCTTCCTTCATCCGCCTAGTGAGGAGGGCAGTCGCCAGCAGCAGCAGCAGGACCTGGAGCAGACCTTGAATCAACAGGTCGTGGCGTTCTTGGACAGCACTTTGCCACCCCAGTTAGAAGATCCGCTGGACTACTGGGCAGCCAAACTGGCCGCAACTTGCCGAGTTTCCAGTGGAGAAGCTGTCCTGCCTGGCCAGTAGTGTGGCATCAGAGCGGGTGTTCAGTGCAGCGGGGGCCATCTTTACCCCCAGGAGAACCCGCTTGTCCACGGGAAATGTGGAACGACTGACCTTTGTCAAGATGAATCAGGCGTGGATCAGCCAGGATTTCCACACACCAATGCCTTAGGCATCAGACTATATCAGCCATGACGCCTCACCCAAACTGTGAGAAATTAGTCTGGGTTCAAACTCCCTGCCTCAGCCACTATTCTGATGCCGCCACCCGCCTGATGCCACACTTCTGCTGACAGTTTCTCCATCTGCCACCAACCATCTTTACCAGGGACTGGTATTGCCACCCACCTCCACACTCTGTCATTGTGCCACTCTATGACCTCAAGCTGCTGCTGCTGCTGCTGGTGCCATGACATCCACACTGTGTCATTGTGCCACTCTCTGACCTCATGCTGCTGTTGTTGCTGCTGCGGTCACCTCCACACTGTGTCATTGTGCCACTCTCTGACCTCATGCTGTTGCTCCTGCCGCCGTCACCTCCACTCTCTGTCATTGTGCCACTCTGTGGCCTACTCCTATTTTTGCCACCTCCAGAATGTCATTGTGCCACTGTCTGACCTCATGCTGCTGCTGCCGTGACCTCCACACTGTGTCATTGTGCCACTCTGTGGCCTAAACCAGTTTTTTCCACCTCCAGAATGTCAATGTGCTACTGTCGGACCTCATGCTGCTGCTGCCGTGACCTCCACACCCTGTCATTGTGCCACTCTGTGGCCTACTCCTGTTTTTGCCACCTCCAGAATTTGTCATTGTGACACTCTCTGACCTCATGCTGCTGCTGTGGCTGTTGCCGTGCCCTCCACACCCTGTAATTGTGCCACTCTCTGACCTCATGCTGTTGCTCGTTGCCGTCAACTCCACACTCTGTGTCATTGTGCCACTCTGTGGCCTACTCTGTTTTTGCCACCTCCAGAATGTCATTGTGCCACTCTCTGACCTCATGCTGCTGTGGCTGCCGCCGTCACCTCCACACTCTGTCACTGATGTTGCCACCTGAGCTCTCAGCTTGTTTTTTTCTAGCTTTCGCTGCCATGACTTTATCAGGCTACATTCCCGCTTCAGTTTTTGGTCAGTTTTGCCCTCTTAAAGTGCCAGGGAATTTTATAGTGAAGCGATTCTAAGAGCGGCGGCAGTCATCTGCGTGTCATACTAAAACAACATTGTATGAAGACCAAACCAAGCTCCCTCTGCATATTTAAGCATGGCACAACGTTCTACAGCACCCTGCAGTCTCTGTCAGTCTGGAAATAGCTGTTTTTTCACGTGATTCGTCCCGAAGTAATTCAGACCGAAACTAATTTTTGGGGAAAAAATCACCGAATCAAATTTTTTAGAAATTCGCCCATCTCTAGTTGGGACGTTCTGGGGGCGTCACACCACATTCATAGGAGCAGACACATTTATGATTCTTTGATTCCAAATCCAGGTGCAGAACAGTTAGAACAGCCAGACCAGGGTAAAGGTGGTGCCTGAGCCTGACTTGTGGTATTGGCTCTACACTGCGCCTGTATGTGTGACCTGCAGAAGAACAGCCATACTAGGGTAAAGGTGGTGCCTGAGCCAGACTTGTGGTATTGGCTATACACTGCACCTGTATGTATGACCAGCAGAAGAACAGCCAGACCAGGGTAAAGGTGGTGCCTGAGCCAAACTTGTGGTATTGGCTCTATACTGTGCCTGTATGTATGACCTGCAGAAGAACAGCCAGACCAGGGTAAAGGTGGTGCCTGAGCCAGACTTGTGGTATTGGTTCTACACTGCACCTGTATGTGTGACCTGCAGAATAACAGCCAGACCAGGGTAAAGGTGGTGCCTGAGCCATTCTTGTGGTATTGGCTCTACACTGTGCCTTTATGTATGACCTGCAGAGGAACAGCCAGACCAGGGTAAAGGTAGTGCCTGAGCCAGACTTGTGGTATTGGCTCTACACTGTCCTGTATGTATGACCTGCAGAAGAACAGATTCATACAATAGGGCACATTCTACACTGCCTTAAAGCGATTTCGAACTGGCCTGTCATCACCAACGTTCATACATGTCGCCCCTAATACTTAGGGTTAAGGTTAGAGCCAGGAACAGAGTAAACAGAATGGACTCAGGACATCCTGAGTACATTTTTTTTATACGTTCAGTCAAACCTGTAGAAATAAATGTAGATGGTCAGCTCACCAGATTCAAGCTAGATCCCACTGGAGGAGGCAAGGAAGAAAACGAGCCATTTCTTGGGAACAAGAATATTCAGTCAAACCTGTATTGAACTGAACAGGGACAGATTTGTGCAACACTACTATAAAATAACAGAATGTGCCATATACAACATCAACCAGAAAAGTGTTAAAAATATAAGCTACATATGTAGACATGATCATATTTTCCTATACATTTTCAAATAATATCCGGTCCCAGCATTTTAACCCTTAAAATCTTCATTTAGTCACTTTGTGTGGGCATTAAAGTAATTAACACTATACAGCACATTGTAATGAAAAGTATGAAAAATGATGATCTATAACACAAATAACACATGGATTAAACTGTAAACAGGCTTCAAGTAGCAAAACAGAATATTTAACAAGTACATGATCTGACAAGAAACTGCTTGATACCTAATGTTAAGCAAATTGGGTGCATCCAACATATTGGCTGCTAAGCCTGACAATTACATGAAAAATAGAGAACCGAGAGACAACAGTTATCTTGTGTTTGAACACAAAGTTGTCACTATGGGATTCATGAGATTTGGGAAGATATTGATATAGCTAAACCCAGAAATTAGCCTCATTTATTTCCACGTCCTCCTAATGACAGCTACTGTCTTGAGGCATTAAATCAGCAATCCTACGGAGGAAATTGAGAAACTGTGCAGTCCTCATTTATTGACATTGTGTTTGACACCTCAGCCAAAGTTCGCCAACTCACCAAGGCATTGCAGATATGAAGCTCCATCTGAAATCTGATTGCACTATGAAGAAATAGTGAAAATGAGAGAGTGATCAAATCCCAGAGCGTATAAAAATAGAGATGAAACCTAGACCTTGGAAATGGAGACAAAATGAATGGCTTGTAGACAATTAACATGCAGTGGTATACATGGCACGTGAAGGCCTGCATGTAACTATGCTGTAATATAGTAAAGTGTGCCGATTAAATATAAATGAAACGTATCATGTAAAGGGTCATGTGTAGAATAGAGGAGCGGATTGGAAAGATGCATTCAAAACCTTAGAAGTAAAGAACTTTTATTTGTAAGATATAATACAAAATGCAATATCCTTTTTAACATTTACAAAAATGTACAATTTTTTCAACCGTGAAAATATGGAGAAGCTGATTGGATTGATAATAGGTAGAAAGAGACATAATATTCTGTGAAATTCCTTGAATCAGAAGTCTGATAATTCAGAGATAGATTTCTGGTCCCAATTTGTGTAATCTTTCAAGACACCGTGAAAAATTTATCCTGATGGATACCGTGGTAGGGCTGTGACAGGGCCATAGACTTCTACTGGGCAAATATAGTCCAAATTGGATTATGTCTGCCCTACTTACCAAATGTATATAGTTTGTGCATCGACAGAAAAGCATGGACCTTTGTGTCCGATTCCAAAATGTACATATTTGGTAAAAAAGACAAATGTAGTCAGTTTAGATTTGTGCTATAGATAGAGATCTATAGTATATGGTATATATGTAGTATATAATATATTATATGGCCCTATCACCTTATCCATCAACATAAGTTTTACAATATCCTGACAGAAACCACAAATGGGGACTATAAACGGAATGTGAATAGGGCCTAATACAAAACCTTTTGCTGTTTAAAAAGGTTTTCTCACCACATTGGTGAGCTTTAAACATGTAGGCAAAGGTAAATAAAGACTATTACCGAATACATTGGTGTTCTGATTTTGCTTCCTTTCAGAGTTAGAACAGTTTTTATCTCCTGCTTGTGTACACAAGCTTCCCTTGGTAACCAACCACCTCTTTCTGCTACATTAGCCTTGCCCGGGATGTTGACGTCCCTCCCTGCTTTGTCTTATGAGCAGCAGAGGGGCTTGTTTATGTTTCTTACTGACACACGTTAACTCTTTAGAGCTTTGTAGCCTTCTGTTCTGTTGTTAAACCCTCCCATCACGAATGTCCCTGACAGGCTCAGCTTGGAATAGCAGAGTTAAGATGCCAATCACTGCTGTTGGACCGTCCACAGCCTGAACAGGAAGTATGAGCAGGCTCTGTGAGACAGCATGGTGAAAACAATTCTTTAACTAGTCCATAAATGTTAAAGTACATCCCTTATAGGGGCCATCCAACAGATTTTTGACCATAAATAATATTAATGGCACTCAGAACAGGCTCATTCCAAATGGCTAGGACTGCATCTATTCCAGCACACTCTGTGAAATGTATGGCTGAGTTCCTGGAGGGACCAAAATGTCACATCTGCTCTGACTTATTTCACTTATCTTCATTGATCAAGCAACAATAATATTTTTGGAATAATTAAACTGGAATAAATGAACTGCATTGTTTGAAGAACCTGCTTTGCGTGCCATTGATATTTATGATATTTCCTTGATTAAAATATTGATTCAATGCGCACCAGATAACTTATATAAAATGCTGAAGAGTGTTTGATAACCAACATTTTTATGGTGGAGGTCATAGAGGAGAAGGCTATGTTCACACGGCTAATTGCAGGGCATACAGTACGCCCCACAATTACGCCGGGTGTTCGGTAGCTCGCAGCCTGCCGGCCCTATAGACTGTCATTACTCGTGGCACATAAGTGCCGTGAATAAATGACATGTCAATTATCTCCCCGTGCCTACAATACGATCGTAGTGTATACGCAGGGAGAGGAGGCGTAATCCATGGTTCTCTATGAGAACTGTGGATTACTGTAATGATTGTGGTGCATTTCGCCCGTATTAGAGCGCAGTACGCTCTCAATACGTGGCGAAATGCGTCCCAAAATAAGCTGTGTGAACATAGCCGAAGGATCTGCAGGGGTGGATACAATAAATGTACAACAGGTTTAGCTTCCTAGGGGTCTATAATATAGGTGCCTATACTGCTACTATATAAAATTAATAGAGATGACTCCTTGGGCAACATGTAAATACGGGGCTGCGAAAGTAGTCTTGCATCCTTTCAGCCCAAAAACTGGCACTGTTCTCTAGATTTATAATTAGGCATACTCCAAAAGTAGACGCATTATGCCTGCGCCCATGGCACTTTGTAATGCGCCTGAGATCGGGGGGCGTTCTGGAGATGTGTTGCATCACAACCATATGATTCTACACATTTATGACTGGAGGATGGCAAAACTAGGCGCATTGCTGCTGGAACAGGTAGACCAAGGTGAAAGTGCTTTACATGAACCTGATTTGTTGTTTTGAAGCTAAAAAGTGCTAAACCTAGGACCAACAGTAGAAGAGGTTCATAAATTCAGGCGCTTTCTACACTACTAATGTGCACAAAAAAATGGTGTCTGAGCGCCAAAATACGTCGCCCCTTGTGTCTACAAGTTATTAGTGAATTTATACAGTGATCTGAATTTCTTTCAAAGCCATAAATGAAGTGGTCTATAGCTTACCACCCTACTGGTATCAAAGTAGCAGCTGGAGCTTTTACACTGAGCATGTGTACACGATCAAAATAAAGCAGACTCTCCCATTATTTATTCCCTGCATTGGTAACCAAAGGTAATGTGGCTGCCAGTTTACAGCACTGGGTCCAAACAAAATTGTAGCTAACTTTCAGCTCGTGGCATAAAAGATTCCAAAAACATTATTGTATACATCATGGGCGTAGCTAAAGAAACATGGGCCAGGGTGCAAAACTTCAGCTTGGGGCCCCCCTTCTCCCAGACACCGTCTGTGGACCAATATTTTTCAGCAACAGGTTCCCTACTTGACATGGTGAATGGCTCTGGTGTAGCGAACTGCAAAAAATAATTTCTATTAAAAGGAATTGTCCAATAGAAGAAAATACATGTCAAATGGGGCCAAAGAAAATCAAGTTTTACAGCCAACGTGTCTGTCCCTCTTGTCTCCCACCAGGCTCCCTCACAAAATAAATGTTGTGGGTTAAACTGGAACAAAATGCTATTGTGCCTTTTGTTTTATGGGTTTAGTTTATGTTGGAGTTTATGCTGAACAGTTATTGACATGTTATCCGTATTCTCCAGGTGTCAGTACAAAGGCCACATTATCACCATATCTCACCACTATATAGTGACTAATACCATCATAATATTACTGACCAAACCAGTACACCAAGACCAATATTACCAATAATAACAATATACAAGAACCAAATAATACCCCACCTATCACCACCATATAGTGACTAGTACCACACACTGGTACTGACCAAACCAGTAGACCAAGACCAATATTACCAATAATAACAATATACAAGAACCAAGTAATACCCCAACAATACCTACCATACAGTGAAAGCTGCTTTAAAAAGGCCACATATTGGGCTGAAACGTTGCTGAGCTATGGTGTTACTCACTGTGGAATAAATAGGATTCCTGCTTTTAATATGCTGTCGTCCATATTGCATTTATTTGGGACATTTTTGTGGTGAGTAAAGGCTCACTTACCCTTGGGACGTACTTTGCATCATAGCCTATATTTGGTGGTGAATTTTGTGCTGTTCCTATTCTGGATTTTTTGAATACCATCATACTGTCGCTGACCAAATCAATATACCAAGATCAATAATACCAATAACAACAATTCACAAAGACCAAAAAATACCCCCCCTATCACTACAATGTAGTAAATAATACCACTATAACCTTACTGACAACATCAATATACCAAGACCAATAACAACAAGATACAAGGACCAATTAATACTGCCACATCATGACCACATCTTACCACCATGATAATACCCATCGTACTGTTACTGAATATAAACCATTACACTAAGACCACTATTACTGCCATACAGTGACCATAAAGTTACCAGTGTACACAGGCTCTGCAGCCATATAAGTGATTACAGGGCAGTTACATTTTGTGACTCACAGGTGACGTGTTGTCTGATGAGTTGTTCTCTTTCTTTTTTTTTTCTCCATCCAGTCCAGACCGCCATGATGACTTCTCTCGGCCATGAATCCTTGCAGAATTTACCACACAAACAAGTTAGACTCCACACAGTGAAAGTGCCCCCGTTAGATTACTAGGTCCCCATTTGTGCCACCAGTAGGTAGGAACACATTTCATGTAGTAGACAGCCGCCCCAAATTAGACAGGCGGATAGGAAGACGCTTCAGTATAGCGTCCCTTCAAGAAGATATGTAAGTAGACAGGGCCCCCTCTACTAGAAAGGTAAGTAGATAGGGCCCTTTACAGTAGGTAGGCAGGTAGATGGGGCCAGTTACTGCAGGTATATAGGGCCAGTTACAGCAGGTATAAAGGGCCAGTAACCGCAGGTAGGCAGGTATATAGGGCCAATTACGGCAGGTAGGATGGTATATATGGGCACTTAGGGTAGATAGTGGGGTATATAGGGTCACTTAGAGTAGCTAGGGCGGTATGTAGGGTCACTTAGGGTATATAGGGTGGTAAACAGGGCCTCTAAGGGTTTATAGGGTGGTTTATAGGGCTACTTAGGGTATATAGAGCGGTATATAGGACTACTTAGGATATATAGAGCGGTATATAGGGCCACTTAAGGTATATAGGGCGGTATGTAACGTTTCATGCTTATGGAAGTTTTCGTTCACAGGTTCTAAGGGTTAGATGTATATACTTCCAAGTCGCCAGAGACAAAGGGACGCATGTATGGAACTAGGCGGATCGAAGTGCATTTTCACATCTATTTTTCAGTGTCAAATGCGCTTGAATGTATGAAAGTGTTTTTTGTGCGTGTGTGTCTAAAGTTCACCACACCTCGCTTATGTGTTTGGCGCATTACGGAACTTAGGCGCATCACTATTGCGCAAAACATGTGGAAAGGCTATAGATAGGCTGGAAATAAAAGAAAAGTCATTAGAATAGCATGTCAGTGAATAGAAACTATGGTAGGGATCTTGCTTGGTGGACCACAGGTCCCAGCAATACATGTGGTGTGCTGTCTCTTGCTCTATGTAGAAAAAATGGTGAGAGCAACAAAAATACATTTCAAATTTAATGTAGTAAAAATAAAAAAAAATGAAATCTGGGCAACAGATTTATCTGCTACAACAGGGGTGTAGCAATAGATAAAAAGATCAGGGAGAAAGGAATAAAAACGGGAAAATCTCTAAATTGCATGCTGACCAATGCCAGGAGTCTGACCAACAAAATAAATGAACTAGAATTATTAATAGCTGAAGAAAAATATGACATAGTGGGGATAACTGAGACATGGCTGGACGAGAGCTACGACTGGGCGGTTAACTTGCAGGGTTACAGTCTATTTAGAAAGGATCGTAAAGACCGGAAGGGGGGAGGTGTCTGTCTCTATGTAAAATCCTGTCTGAAGCCAACACTGCGGGAAGATATAGGTACAGGTAATGAACAGGTGGAATCATTATGGGTAAATATACATGGGGGTAATAACAGTAATAAAATTCTAATAGGAGTCTGCTATAGGCCCCCAAATATAACAGAACCCATGGAAGATGTACTCCTCAGGCAAATAGATCAGGCGGCTAATCAGAATGAGGTTATTATTATGGGCGACTTTAACTATCCAGACATCAACTGGGAATCTGAAACCTGTAGCTCTCACAAAGGAAACAGGTTTTTGTCAATAACTAATGATAATTACTAGTGTTGAGCGATTACGTTGGCTATCGACATCAGACATCGATAAGGTTTTTCGATAGTCGATAGTCGATCATCTCCGATGACCATTAAAGTCTATGGGAGAGCAACAACACCTTCATTCTTACACCCAAACAGGGCTGGAGAAGCTGAAATTAACATCCACAACAGTCAAATGGATACGTGTTACATCTTAGGCACAACACTTAGGCTATAAAAGCCACAGAAAAAAAGTCACACACCATTCACTATCCCTGTCTTGTACCACAGCATGACCCTTAAACCTGCATCACCCACAAATTAAAAAGTGCCAGAAGGCAGTATTATTTGAATCATCATTTTACTTGAACTGGACTTTGAATATCCCTGTCCTGGAACGCAGCATAACCCTAAAACCACAGATTAAAAAGTGCCGGAAGGGGCGTGGCCTGAGCTTGCTTGTGGATGGCAGCTTGAAGCAGGAGCTCTACAGGAAACACCACTAAAACGGCTCAAATAAGCCCTTATTTGCCCAAAAAAGCCCAGATTGGGACAATTCTCAAATACAACTACATCTACAGCTGACCGGAGTGCCCTCAGGAACTTTCACCGGGCGGAAAACCATATCCCCGCAGCTAAAACTGACGGCGCTGCTGGAGCCAGCGCCATTTTGAGGTGAGCAGCGGGAATCCACGCTCACGGACCTAACCGTCCACCTTCCCTCAATTCAGCCCGAACTCTCACCCCATTACTGGGACACGGAGGCCACTGGCAACGCTCACTAGCGGACACGAGTCCAGGACGACTGAGTGACCGGGACGGCTCAGTGACAGCAGCGCAGAGACTGCCGCGCCTCACGACGAGTCTCTCATCTCCGCAACAGCCTTCCCGGCTGCGCAGCTGAGCAGGCTTACCTCCTCTCCGGCGGACACATAGACCCATCTGCGTGGAGTGCTCGGAGGATCAGTCTGAGGACCCGCTGCACCGGCGGAGCACAGCGATACTTGGCGCCGCTATATAGCAGTAAATCCGGGGCCTGAGTGACCAAACAACGGGACCGCTGCGACTACTACACCTCTCTAAGAGCCGACCAAACTCAGTGCCTATCTAACAAGGGGGACCTGCTTCTCTCCTTACCGATTCGCCAGAGATCCCCTCTGTGTGAGGCTTTACAAAGGTTAGTGGCTCCCCTCTAGGTCACCTGAAGACCCACTGCACCAGTGACTAAGGGGTACAGAGAGGGTTAAAACTCCCCTCCCTATAACCGCCATTACAATTTCAAATTCCTCCACCTAGCTAATCCTGCAAGGGAGCCCAAGCTGAATGCTAGGTAATTCCTCTCTGTAGGCAGCAGTGCATTCTGACCCTAGTAAGAGTGACCCTGCATGAGTTTTACCTAATTCCAGACTCCTGCTGGCACCAAAGGCCCCTGTAATTGGCTCACCTGAGGACTAGATTCTCTCAACAACGCCTATCTCACCCTGCTCACTTCCTGACCCCATTGAACTGACCTCTTCTATACCCACTTGCAATACCTGGGACACCTACCCTCCTTAACCCGTCTCCGCTCCCTCTGTGGCTATAATAGCTCTTCCAGATCCTGCATCCAGCATTAGGCCTCCAACTCCACTCTTCTGAGCACTAGTATAATGGGAGGCAATTCAAAACGGAGCGGTAAAGCTCACCCTACCAAACTAACCGAATTCTTTCAAACCCCATCCGCCCGCTCCCCAGATAAAGAGAGACATGCTCCCTCCCCTCCGCTCTCACAAGCCTATCAAAAAAAGACTTCAAAATAGGGCCATCATCATGTTAAAACCCCTTTTTGTCCCCTCTAAAAAAAAAAAAACCCTTTCCCCCCCAGCGCCTTTCTCCTCATTTAGAGAACCCCTCCACAGTGATTTTAAACAATGAGGGGGGAGTTCGAAGGACATTCAAAGCTTTTGTATCCAGAAACTGAAATGTTGAACAAAAATGGGGAATTCGCAAATCACAAAACCCTCCTTATCGCCCCAAACCCCCGCCTTAGAGGAGGAAAAGCCCAGGACTATCCTCAAAAAGTTTTGCCTAGGGACCGTTCACGCCGCACCAAAACGGCTCAGAGGCATTCCTAAATCAATCCCCGGGATGTCTTTCTCGTTCCTACCGACTTAATGGCCCTTGTATTTCCCTGACGGCCTCAGATCTGGATTTAAAAATGATTGACCGTTTTTCACAGATTTCCGAAGCAAGCACCTTCCTTTTTCATTACCCAAGATTAATAGCGAGAATTTTTTTTTCAAAACGAAAGTTTTGATTCCTCAAGCTAAAAAACCCTCCTCTGACCTCCCCCGAGCGGTTCAAAATATTTCAATTTATCCGGATTCTCTGCGGAAAATTTAAAAAGGAAAAAAATTTCGCCCCTTTTTACTAAAATTCTAGGAAAACAACACGCATACCACTGGGCTTCCCGGTCAAACTTATCCTATCCAAAGACTCATCTAAGTGGTGCCAAAATCCATCAATGTACGAGAGTTCTACTCCAATGGGGTTGATCTCCCGCCTACTAATTCTCCCCCAAAAAAAAAGGGGGTAATAACCCGGAATTTCACCCCCTTGGGCCAAAATACTCGTGCTCCCCATCAAGACCTAAAGATTGACCAAATTAAGGCAAATATTTTATTTCCTGAATTGCCTTACCCGTTGAACCCCTCCATCTTGTGTACACAAGAGGACCCCTTGCAGGCCCTTTGGGGGGACTTTTTCCCCCCTGCTTTTCCTTTTAGGAAACAACTTTAATTGTTAAAAGGGCCCAAAAATTTTTTAGATGAGGCCTATTGTTGCTTTTTGTGTTCTAAATGTTTTTGTCACAATGTCATTGCTTTTTGTCATTTTTATGCCATGCCCCTTTTCCCCCTTCGAATTTACATTACTAACAGGCTCATCTCACTACCGTTGGGTTTAAAATTTGTCTTTTAACGTTTAAAGGGCTTAATTCCCCACATAAAAGCTCCAGCTTATGGAAAGATGCCTTTTAATCTAAGGTAGACAAAATTTTGTGTTCAAGAGGGGCATCTCAAGCCCCTGACATGCATAGATTACAAACAGGGAAATTCCCCCCGTTTTCCCTTTCGGCCAGACTCAAAAAAAGCGGAGTAGCAACTTTGTTAAAAACCGGTTTGCCTTCCCCGCCCCAGAATCCCTTTTTTGACCCTAGGGTAGATTCATTTTCCTGCAATGTACTAATAATTCATTCTATATACTATTTTCAATTTTACCCCCCAACACACGACAGTTGCTTTTATTACTAAAACAAATTTCTAAAGCAAAGAAAATGTTAAGGGGAAAAAAAAATCTGCGGAGGGTTTTAACGTAGTAGTAACAAAAAGCTAGAAGATCAAAAAAACCCTCACTATGCCCCGAACTTTAAATTTTCCGTCAAGAAAACCTACAAGACCATGGGGTACCCGATGCAGAGGAAAGAGATTTTACTTTTTTCCTCGACCCAAATGTCCACCCCAGGTTGACTATTTTCGGGGATAAAGGGGGCCTTTCCCTTCCCCTACGAAAATAGGGGTATATTGGTCAGACCCTCCCAAACTTCTACCCTAACAGACTTTCCCCCCCGTCCTCTTAGTCCCATGGAAAATAAAAAATTTTTCCCCTCAAATCCCCCACAATAGAAAGGAACTCCAAACGGCACTCACTGAATACTTTTACTTAAAACCGGCTACTCACCATCGAGGCAGGCCCTATGGTGTGCCCATAAGGCAGTTATTAGAGGAGTATGTATAAAGTTAGCTTCTAAGGAGAAGCGCAAACGAGAACAAGTAATGAACGATCTCATAAAAGAAATCAACAAATTGGACAAACAATTTAAAACGAACCCCCTACCAGCTACTAAAGACAAATTATTAGCTAGTAGGAATAAACTTCGCAGTCTATACCTGAACCAAAAGAAGGCCCAAATATCTAACTTTTGTTTGGGAAATTCTAGTCCAAGGAGACCGCCCCCCCTAAATTTTAGTTTGAAATCAAAACCCCCAAATTTTGGGGAAAAGGATTTCCTATATTACTATCTAAAACATGTGATCCCCCAAATCTTCCACCCCCGTTGCGAACATTATAAAATCTTATAACTTAAAGGGGGACCCCGAAGACCCAAAAAATTTTGCAACAAATAAACTTTTTTTTTTATCTCAAGTTAAACCCCCCCACCTTGTGCAAGACATCTTCAAATTTTAAACAAAGCAAATTTAAGTTCAAAAAGATTGAGGAAAAGATTAGGTCACTAAATTTTAATAAGGCACCCGGGCCAGATGGCTCCACGAACAATATTATAAGTTGTTTAGCACCAAAAACCCACTCCTCACTATCCTTATCTTCCAGGACTTATAAATAAAGGTGTAGCCCCCCAAAGGAAATGTTAACGGCTAATTTCCACTATCCCAAACCCCGGCAAAGCTTCAGATCAGGTAGCAAACTATGGCCCATTTCCCTATGAACTGTGACAAAAATTATTTGCAAAAATTTTAGCAAAAAAGGCTCCCAAATTTTAA
>JAODAL010062343.1:0-19807 GCA_025379985.1 Phyllomedusa bahiana | reverse complement strand
AAAAAACCCATATTAAAGTCACCCCTATTATAACTGTGGAGGAGGAGCAGCATTTTCATTTTAGAAGGACCCTATTAAGAAAACGAATCTGTGCTTGATTAGGAACATAAACATTACATAGAGTGAAAGGTGCTCCCAGATATATCCCCTTCAAAATTATGTAGCGGCCATTGTCATCGATTATGGATTGTTGCACTTGAAAGGGACAAGTACCTGCTAACAATATGGCCACCCCAGCCTTCTTCCGCAATTGAGATGAAACATATGCAGTGGGATACAAATGTCTAGCAAATCTGAAGTTCCCTTCCTTGTTAAAGTGAGTTTCTTGGAGTAGAACTATTTCCGCTTTAAGTTGTTTAAGTTCTGTTACCAGTAATCTACGTTTGATTTCTGAATTAAGGCCCTTAACATTCGTAGACACTATACTAGCCATTGTGATGTAGATGAAGTGCAGAATACACCTCGCAGTCCCTCATTTTGAGAGTTTCCATCAAAATACAGGATACAAGAAGGCGGGGATAGACAAGACAACAAATATAACCACAATTATCCGAGAAAGAACAACTTTCCTCGGGGCAGAAATACCCAAGAGAAATGCTCCTGAGGCGGGGAAAAAATCGGAATCCGCCCTTACCCAAAAAAAGAGCATAGGCAAGACTCCACCAAGCCACGATATATATATAGTCCAATTTCTAAGCATTCATATGGCAAAAAATTGTAATATCCTTTAAACTGTTGAGAATTGTGTTGCACTGTGTTCTGCTTGTATCCAATAGTGAATATAGATTAAAGACTTTTCTGACTATGCTATGGAGCCAATTTGAGCTGAATGTTATTGCCTTTTATGCCTGGAATAAGCCATAATGTTTGTTTTTTGAAGCGCTTTTACTGAGAACACTGATAGAGGTTAATGCAACCTTTTTGTCTCATTTTATTATGGATAAGCCATCAAATGTTTTTATCTACCTACATACACTTCTCTAAGAAGTCACAGAATCCTATCTCTCCTTGGACTATGACTTATAAAATATAAAATTGTTCAATTTCCATTCTCTTTGCCATTTTATACTTATTACCTTGTCATACAGCCAGGCAGTACCAGCCAATTTCTACCATTTAACATGTTATTTCATTAGTTTTTATATCCTGTTTCAGATTGCATTTCAGATTCTAGTCAAATTCAAATAAAACCAAAACAATACAGCCCAAGTTAGCCCGAATAGTATTTTGACAAAAAAAATCCCAAAATGTGGTTAGGGATTTCATTCGGTTTTAAGGGCTATTTTACTGTACCTATGTTATAGTGACTGGAGGTGAGGTTGGAAGATGGGATGTCAAATGTAAGAACATTGCAATGGAGCGCCACTACACAAAGAGCACTGTGGAACAGTAAGTTAAAGGGGTGTTCCTACAGAGAAACATCCACTTCACGGATAGGCCTTTATCTAGCTACTAGCCGACCATGCATGAGAATTAGGAAGGTGAAATTTGCAGCCGTCCTCTAATATTCTTTTCTATAGGAGTTCCAAATATAACCAAGCACACTCCAAATATATTCAAGTGGAACTCCCTCATTCTCATGCATGTGAGAAGTAGATGTTCCTTTATGGGAATTCCCCTTTAACTTCTAAAGTCACATAAAAAACTCTAATCCTCAACTTAGAGGTAGAGTTACAGTTAGTGTTAGGGAAAGGTATAGGGATAGCGTTTGAGAAAAAAATGTGCATTTGTGACATCCAAAATCTGATTTTTTTTCTGACATTCCGTTAAAACAGTGTTGAACTAACCTCTTTGAGCAACACTACTCCTATTATATCTACATAGCTATCGTGTGTTGAGTTATATCCTATACTATATTCTTTTTTAACCCCTTACCAACTTTTGACTTATTGGTATGTGATAATGCTGGAAAGGGAACACAGAGTGGGCTATCAACCAGAATTAAAGTCAGCTCCGAACCTATCTGTTTAACCTTTAGTTGTTGTAGTGTTAAAATGAATGAGGAACTGTGCCATGTATTGTCCCTTTTCCAGATCACCCCAACTAAGATCACGGGGTTTCGAGTGATTGCCATGGCAGCTGTAGGCCTAGTGAAATCCTCTGTAATTAAGATATTATCATTCCTAAGAAACCTTGCCATAGACAGGATATAAAAGGAGAGCCATTTTAGTATACATTTCTGAAATATCTATATATTTCAGAACAATGTACAAGTGCTCAAACCTCCTTAGTGAGAAAGAATGAATGAAAGAAAGAAAGAAAGAAAGAAACCTCCTTTTGCTATTTCACAAATAAAAAAATAAATAAAAGTCACACATAGTTGGTATTGTCATGTCTGTAAAAGTCCAATCTATGAAAATATGACATCATTTATCTTGTACAGTGAACAACGTGGAAGAAAAAAAATTCCCAATGCCAGCTGTATTTTTCAGTCATGAATGATTAAAAAGTCATATGTATCCCAAAACAGTACAACAAAATCTTTACTACAGCCCACAAAAATTAGCCCTTATGAAGATTCATAGATTAAAAAACCAAAAAATTCTGGGATGCAGAAAATGGCGCTGTAGCACTAATTTAAATAAATAGAAAAAGTTTAAAGTACAAAAACTCAACAAACATGTTATCTCCGGAATTCTACATTCCTGCAGAATACAAATAACGTAATTTAAATCAAGCAGTAAACTCCATAAAAATGAAACCCCGACAAAATTGTTGCAATTGCATTTTTCTCACATTCCATTCCAGCATGAATCTTTGGGGGGTTTTGCCAGTCCATTATGTCATATGGTAAATAGTACCATAATTCATATTGTCCTACAAAAACAAGCCCTCATAGGTCTGCGAAGACAGAAAAAATTAAAAGTTACGGCTCCTGAAAGAGAAAAAATAAGCAAAAAACAAAGAAAATTTGTTGCGCAATCATGGGGTTAAACATAAAAAAACTTTCATGAAAAATCAAGTTAGGCATTGCTAAAATGAAAATACTACAAAAATTCTCCCTATCTTTAAGTTTGTTCTCATGAATAAACCTTGAGTTTCATTCTTTTTACATTAGAGGATTAAACACCTTCCGTATTAATGTAGGTCAACAGCTGTATGGTGACAGAACATAGGTAATATATTCACAGCTAACACACTTCAGTTTCTTAAAGCAGTTAAAAGATTTTTTCTGTTAAGAGAAATAGTCTCAACTATAGTATTATCAGTATTGGCCATCAAAAGTATTAGTAGTAAACTCAGGACCTCAAGTTCTAACCATAACAAATGAAATTAAGGATTATAATATTTTCATACAATGCAGCTAAGTTAACAGAAAAGCTTTTGTTTAAGTTCCAAATATGAGGCTAATACATGTTAAAGAGAACCTGTCACGTAGATTATGCCCCATTTGCTGAGGACAGCACAAGCTAGTGTCAGACATGCTGTTTCCAGCACTGTGTCACTTATTCTGTAAGATGCTGGAGTTTTAGAGCATTTAATGCTCAAATCTTATTAATGAGCAGGTGTTAGTCCCGCCCACCAAAGGATATCCCCGCCCACCTGACTGTTATTCACATGTTTCTACTTATTCAAAGTAGTAGGTTTATCAGTTGAGGTGGGCGGTGCTAGCCTCAGGTGGGTGGAGTATGAAAAAATCTGACTCTGTTTATGACTCTTTTCTGGCTGAAAACTGCAGATTTGAGCACTCAATACTCGAAAATGACAGCATCTTACAGAATAAGGGACACAGTGCTGGAAACAGCATGTCTATCACTAGCTTGTGCTGTCCTCAGCAAGGGGCATAATCTATGTGACAGGTTCTCTTTAAGTAAAAACATGCAATACAATAACATAGAGTACTATAGAATTTGGCAATCCTTTACCTTTCATGATGGATTTTAGAGCTTGAAATATTATGTTATTACATAATTAGCGGATTCAGCTTTGGATGTGTCTGGTTGTAATTTAAGAGACAGTCCAGTCTGCACATAATTTTTACATCTGGCAGTATTGGTAGGATTTTTTGTACATTCTGTATATGGTCCCAGTTCTGTTGTCAGCCCTTTCAAGCATCAGAGATGTAATGACTTTCATGAACCAGACCCTAGAGCAGATATCAACATTTCCGACTAGCTTAATTGCCATTCTTTATTTAATGACTCATAAAATTTTAAATATTTTCAGGGCAGGATACAAATAACCCTCCTTTAATTGGGGGGAAAAAAATTGGCTTAGTGATCTTTAAAAACCCGAACAAAAAGCCCATTTTGCCTCTTCCAAAAAAGACTTCACAAAAAAGTGTTGAGGTTTTTATCACAAAGTTGAAATGGGCAAGGTTTTTAGGGTGATCGAAATTTCCAGATCATGCGTTTTAAAGGGTTAAAATCTGAGCATCATCTTTTAAAGTCCCCCCCTTTTTCCGTTCCTGTAATTTTTGGGGGGCCCAGCAAATCGATTACAGAAAAGCGGGGTGGATGTGTGTGCCCACGTCATACTGGAGTTTTGGTTGGTTGGCGGGAAAAATCACTGCCCCTCGTTTTACATAGAAAGCCGGTTTCCTGTTAAAGCCCATGTCTCTCAGCGTCTAGGGAAGGACCTCGTTTGCTTGGGGCCAAAAAACAGTCAGGGGAAATTAGTCTATTTTCTGCACAGAAAACCTTACTATTAGGTGATCCCCCCAAAATTTAGTTATATTAAAAAAAATTTGAATTTTTTATGTAGTTAGTAAAAATTTTAAAAAGACATTTACCGCTGAAAATTCAGGGGGGGGAGCGGGGGGGGGGGGGGGGCCCGGGGGGAAACCAGACAAGCTCTATCTATAAAGAACACGGATAAATTTCCCCCAAACTTAGTTAGACTTGTATGGAATTCTTTTTTTATTAAAATTTTGCTATTAAATATTTCCTGGTAGGGGCAGCCGAATTTAAAATTGGATACAATCTTTTCTAAACTCAGGTCCTTTTTGTTAGGTGCAAAACTCCCTTTTATTTGAGTTACATTTCAGATATGTTTTTCTTTAATTTTTACCCTTCACCTGACTGTTTTTAATACCCCTCCAGTTTAAAAATTAAACCCGCAATCTTATTTACACGGGTTTTTTTGTTTCCAAAAAAAACCGTGTACATAAAAACATAACATTCGTGTTTTTTGACTTTTGCCCCCGCATTGTTCATTGACGCACACCACAAAATCTTAAAACACAATTCAAATAGCCCACCACTTTTTAAATTTAAAAAGGGGGAAAAAAAAACCGGGTTTATTATCCCAAAACATAACAGTTACTTGTTTTTTGACTTTTGCACACCCAGCATTTTTCATTGACGCAACATCCCGAAAATCTTAAAAACACAATTCTATATTCCCACATTTTAATTTAAAAGGGGTGAAAAAAATCCCGTTTTTTATACCAAAACAAAACATTTTACGTTTTTTTTGGGATTTTTGCACACCGAGGTTTTGTTCTTTTGCCCGCACCCCCCGAAAATTTTAAAAACAGAAATTTTCTATATTCACCACAGGGGAATTGAAAGGTGAAAAAAAAACCCCCGGGAAAATCATACAAAAAACAAAACCTTTTACGGTTTTTTGATTTTTTTGGGAACTTCCCCTTTAAATCTTAAAACAGCAAAAACAAAACGGGAAACAGACAAAACAAACCCCTTTTTCCCCGGGCATTTTTTTAATCTGGGGGGTCAGCCCAGGTAAAGGGCCCATACTGCTTCCAGGACGGTATAGCCCAAATTCCGGGGAAACTAAAATGGTGGTTGAAAAAACCCTTTTTGCGGCATTTTTTAAAACCCGGGAAATCATGCTTTTGGGCCAAAAGCTGCTTTCCAGGACGGGGAAATTTCAATGCCCCATTTCAAGTACAAAAATGGTTCAAATTTTACCCCTTTCCCGGGCATTTTAAAAATTTGGGGGGTGATGCATTTAAAGGGGGCCCAGGTTTGTGGTACAAACGGGATATTAAAGGTTGTAAATTTTTTTTTTCTGTGACTTTTATAACCAATTTGTGTTGCCTAAATGTAGCACGAAATCCATTTGACTTTTTGTGGATATTAAATTTTCCCACTTCTCCACCCTTTTTTGGGGTGAAAAAATGAAGGTTTTTGTTGCTCTCCCCATAGATTTTAAAAGGTAATCGCTCAAAATCGATGTAAAAAAATCGAAAAACCTTATCGATGGGCAAACCAAAAAAACAAACTATCGCCGATCTCGAAAGCCAACCAATCGCTCAACACAGCCCACAAAAATTATAAACCAGTTTCTGCTTTTTTTTTTACCAGTACTTTGGCAAATACTGCTATAATTCATAACATGAATCCCTTTGAGGCTCCCTGCCCAGAAGCCCTTCTTTTTTTCCTTTCTGTGTTCACCAAAATTGTCTAAAAAAGAAAAACCATATAACAATTTTGTAAGTCGTTTTTACTTTTTTATATAAAATGTTTTTCCCATTTTCCCCCCTTTTTTGGGTCCATTGTAAAAAAACAAGGAACATTAAAAAAGGGGTTTTTTTTTTTTAACCCATAAGTATGGCTTCACACTTTAGGAAAAATGCAGTATTTGTTGTGATGTTTTGAGACAAAGCTAAGAGTGGATTAAAAAGGAAAGGACAATATAAAAGAAGGACTCAGTTTAGCTCAAAAAAACTACATTAAAAACTTCAGTGGTTTTTCCCCAAAAAACCCGTTAATGTA
Source organism: Phyllomedusa bahiana (assembly GCA_025379985.1). Taxonomy (NCBI): domain Eukaryota; kingdom Metazoa; phylum Chordata; class Amphibia; order Anura; family Hylidae; genus Phyllomedusa; species Phyllomedusa bahiana. The sequence goes on along the minus strand of JAODAL010062343.1, from coordinate 13,127 downwards.
AAAACCCCGAACAGTACATGAATGTCATAGACAGAACTGTCATCAGGGCAGTACTGACAGTACTATTGTCAGGGATTCGGTTAAAAGTTTTAAAAAAGTAGTTCCACTGGCACTTCCACCTGACTCCTGGGGGATTTCCCCCCCTCCCTCGGTGTTGGTTATATATAACTTTAGGGGGCACATTGAAGGTCAGAATTAATTTTGTTGGGCATGGTATGTGGTCTAAAATAGGAACTGGTAATGGGTGGGGGCTCAGATGTTTTGTCTTTATGGGGCCCTGAAATTCCTTTACTGTCCTGATCATATGTTTGAGTGTAATTCTCACAGCATGTGCATTTACATCATTTTGATCATACACATACAGGAGCTTTCTCTGTGCCAAATTAAAACTGGGGTATTGCCCGGGCTGACAGCCTCTGCAAATGTAGTCATTTCCAATTTAGGGCATTTAGGCGATGAAAGAAAGGGGCCCGCAAACCCGTTATTAGACTTTAAAAGGGCGCCAGACTACTCCGTGTTATTTCATCCCTCTTGGGCCCCGTGGCCTGATGATATCACCCCCCCCTTAAAAAATTTCCAAAAACTGCCGATGGGGAATGTATACCTGTCTATACCTGCTTGTGGGACACATATACCTGCCTATACCTGAATATGGGGGAGATATACCTGCCTATACCTGCTTGTGGGAGACATATACTTTACTATACCTGAATATGGGGGACATATACCTTCCTATACCGGTCTATGGGGGAACATTAAATGCCTAAAACCTCCTAAAAAGGGGGCCCTAGGGGGGGACATTAAAGGGGCCAAAACAGTGGGGAAAAAAGTATTTATTTTTTGGGCACTTAAAAAGGGGGAGAGGCCCCCTGAAATTGCCATCATAGGTAAAACCTAACTATGAGAGACAAAATGAGAAAAAAAATCCCAAAATTCCATTGTTAAATTTGGAAAGAATTTTTTTTTTTGAAAATTAAAAGGGTTAAAATAAGTATTTGGTAAATTTTAAAAAAAGTTAACCCAAAATAATTTGTTCTATCCCCCTTTTTGGGCAAGACAGAGGTAAAATGTTTTCTGAAAGCCCTTCCAAGGTTGGCACCCACGTTTTTTGGAAAATTTTGGGGCCCATCCCCCATCTTTCCCTCTAGAGAAATGATTTTTTGGGGGGCTGTCGCTGGGCAACACAATTTTCAACTCACTAAAAAGGGTTTTCTAGGGGGTTGGGGAGATCTGGAGACTGGCTGGGGCCACTCCAGATTTTAAAATGCTTTTACGAAGCCACCCCTTTGTTCCCCTGACGGTGTGCGGGGTTATTGTCATGCAAAAAAGACCCCCTTTTTTTTTTTCTTAATGCCCTTGTAAATGAAGGATGTTTGCATAAAAAATTCCCCAATACAGGCCCCTTTTCATTTTTTTCATTTTTACAGGGGATCACCAGTCCCCACACCCTAACCAAAATTTTCTGTAGTTCCTGAAATGCCGGGGCCCTCGTGGAACGCTTTGGGAAAACCCAAGCCTTAGAGGATTTGAGGGAAAAAAAAAAACCCAAAATCCCCCCTTAAAATAAAACCTTGGTCAGGAACGGGGAGAAAACTCATTTTTAACAGGAAATAAAAGGGAAAAAATTAGGGATAAAATTTAGGGGAAGTGGAAATCCCAAAATTCTGGGGAAGGGTTTTAAAGAGGGGGAAAAAAGGGGGGTTTAAAAAGCGGGAAAATCAAAATAGTAAGGGAAGACTTATATCACATCTTGATTTTGCTATTTTTCAGGAGAAAAAGAAAAGCTTTTATTATTTTACGGTACACAATTTTTTTAGGTTCCCAACCCATCTCTCTGCGAGTTTTTATTTTTTAAACCCCCTTGGGAAAACCCCAAGACTAAGTTTAAAAACCTCTTGTACCCATAAAAAAAACCCGGGGAATAGGGAATGGCAGAGCTAACTCTAATCACGGGCTGTAGAACTACCCATAACAAACCCAAAAAAGTTTTGGTCTGAAGCGCCGGCCCTCAAAGGAAACAGCATGGGGAAAAACCCCCTTTTAAAAGGTTTTGGGGAAAAAGCAGTAAATTTAAAAAAAAATTTTAAAATTGTATTTGGTTTCAGAAACGGGGGTTACCACCTTTGGTCAGGAAGTTTTAAGGGATGGAAGTGTTTTATCATACTTAGGGGGAAGGGAAATCCCCAAAGTGGTGGGGGGATGGGTTAATGAGTAGGATAACCCAAAATTTGAAAGGATGATAGTAGTTTTTAAAAAAAACCCATTCAAAAAAAGTTAAGTTCTATTTGAAATTTTTTCAAATTTTTTAAAAACCTAAAACTTTTTATTTTCTTTAAAGTAAAGTTCTATTTTCTAGTTAAAACCAGGGCCCATTTTCTTTTTTCACTTTGGGGGCCTTTTTTGAAATTTTGGGCGGGGCATTCCAATCTGGGAAAGAGCAGGAGAAGTTTTAAAAAAACTTTTGTCGGCTGGATGTAGGTCCCTTTGGGCTGCAAAAATCACATAACCATAATAATTTTTTAAATTTTAAATTGCTTTTTTGAACCCCAATTTCAGCTCACTCTCTGTACGTACAGACTGCTTTTTGATGAATTTTCCCTCCAAGACAGCAATTTTTAGGGAGTTTGGGTATTGCGGTGCACTTTCCCACACTCAATACTGTTTTTTGGGCGCATTTGCGGGTATAAAACGCCTAACTCTTATTACATGGATATACATTAACAGATGCTTGGATTTGCTAAATAACTCCTGCCCAAAAGTTCTGTTTATTGCAGTTTTGGGATTCTAATTTTTTAAAACACCATCTCCAAATCTCCTTTGTCAAAGGGGCTTTGGGCCCCCTCAGGGTGCAGGACACCGTAGCAGCTGACCAAGAACCCCCTATGCTACCCCCTTTTGCAAGCTGCCTCTCTTTCGTTACCATTGAAAGGAAGAAGAATTTTTGACTCCATTTTTTTTCGTCACTCTTTGAGCCAATTTTCTTCCCTAAGCTGTTCTCGTATCCTTTTTACTGTTTGGATGGTAATTACAGCTTCCCCCCCCTGATAGGTTATAACAATTGACTTTAATGGGGCGGTTCTATTAAATAGAACCGAAACAGCAAAGTTTGAGGGTTTGTCGAAATAAACTTTTTGTGTCACTATTTAATTGATAGTAATGCAGGGGGGCTTGGGTAAAGTAATAGGGGTGTGAGATATTGAAGGGTAATTTAAAAGAGCACTGAGAAATTTAAGGGTTTTTTTGATAAAGGGTTTGGGGAGGGAGACCGTAAAAGGAGTTTAAATTATTTTTTTTGGGTTTTGAGACAGAGAAATATTACAGTAGCAAATACATAATGTGTGCGAAATGAGTAATGATTTGAATTGGAAGTTCTTGTTTGTCTGTATTAATATTTTCTTGGATTTTTTCCAAACTGCGAAAAACCCTTGGAAGTTCCCTTTAGATTTTTCATCGGTGATGTCCCGGTTTGCCTACTGTTTTTTAAATTTATTTTGTGTTGAAAAAGACTGTGTTTAGGTGAAAAGTAAGAAATTGTGGTTTTTTTGAAAACGATGGCTTTGTCATAAAAGTTAGATTTGATGGACTGGGAGAGAGTAAGATGAAAATTTTTAAAAATTGTGAAGGTTCTTAGAGGGTGCCCATGAAGTATTTATTTTCAAATCATTTAAACTCCAAAATATTATGCGTTTTTTCCCAAAACATTTGTTGTATATTACGGCATTTTTCCCATCAGGGTGTTTGGGAAAGACTCATGGCTGCTCATATGCAGCAGGTAACAGATTTACAGGGGGATGACTGTTTGTTGAAAGGGCTGGGTAGGGGGATCCGCCGGACCCCCGCAAGCGATGGTATTTAACCCACGCCAGGGAAGGAATTGTACCCCCCCGGTTTTCCCCGAGCCGCCGCAAAGCGGGGGGACTTGCTGCGCCGTGGGCTCCAGGTCGTCCCCCCTTGACTTGCTTGCGGTGGCACCCGAAGTCAGCGTGGTACCGAATTTTTATCCGGGGAATGTAGTCGGGGGAGGCAGAAGGTGGGGCAGGGGGAAAAGGGTTCGGAGGGGAAAAAAACTTTGAAAGAGGTCGGGGTAAGGAAAGGCGAGAATACCTTTGGGATGCTTTAGCAAAGCACGAGGCAACAAGACCCAGCAAGGGGTTTTTGTGGGACGTACCTTAAGTGGGGAAGCCCCTGGCATTTAGCCAATTAAGGGGTTTGGGGCCCCTTTTAAAATCCTCCGGGAAGGGCGCGGCCCAGGACACGGGCACGCGCGCCTCGGCGGAGAGGGAGCGGACGGAAAGGAGCGGGTTGGTGGCCCCTGGCTTTGCGGGCCCCCCGGCTGTCCCGCGGCACCCGGGGCACCCGACAGTACCCCCCCCTTAGGTCCCCCCCTTTTTTAGGTAAAGGAAAACTTACGGAAAAGGTCGGATTCGGAAATTTTGGCTTGGTTCCGGACCCCTCTTTCGGGGCGAAGCCCTCCAATCAAAAAGAAAAAATCGCTTACCCTGAGATTTTCATGTCCAGGATGTCTTCATTCAAAGAACCCGGGGGGGATTTAGTGGAGATTGAGAGCGCCCTTGGGGGAAACCCGGGTTTCGGGAAACAGGGGGCTTTCAGGAGGGAAAATAAAAGGGCGTTAGGGACCGGAGAGATGGGGGCAGACGAGTTTATAGGACAGGGGGTTCAGTTGTCGCAAAATTCTGAAGGGTCCGGGAAACGGGGGGACCCAATTTATAACGGGGGATTTTGAGGCGTATGACCTAGACGGAGCCACACCCTATCCCCGGGGAGGAATGTGGGGGAAGTCCTCTCTTCTTGTCAGCCTGGGTCTTCATACGGGCAGAACCCTGGGTAGGGTTTGTCGGGTCTTCCCCAAATGGTCTTGATATCCTAAACCTGTTTGTCCACGGCGGGGACCTGGGGGGAACCCAGGGGGAGGGGGGGGCGGGGTGAGGGCCATAAAACCACCGGGAAAGGAAAAAGGGCCCAGTAGAGTCGGAGTCCGATGATTTAAGAAAATCTGCCCAAGGTGAATCGGACAGTTGTCCGTGTCCGGACCGAAGTGCCGTAGATACTCCCCCAAAGATTTGGGTTTCCCTCTCCACCTGTATTACTGGGGTGATATGCAGAAAAAAAACCCAGTTGTTTTGCAAGGGGAACACAGAGCACCAAAATTTGGAGAAAAATGGACCCCTCGGTCAGAGTGTGGGGAAAGGTAAGCCATGTAGACGAAAGATTGGATGGTGAAGATCCTGCCAATTGGGGAGCAGAAGGGAGCCCAGGAAGCGGCACAAAGTGGGCTTTTAGAAAATCGGTCAGTGACAACCCAGATGACCGATTTTCCCCGACAAAGGAGGGAGGTCGTGATAAAGTCCATGCCTATGTGGCCCAGGAGATTCTGGAAGGGCAGGGGGAAAAGGGGCAGGGGCCCCTTGGGAGGAACTTGTTTTGGGCAATGTGGTGAGGAAAGAAAAAGTCCTTGAGTTTTTGGAGCAGGGTTGGCCACCAGTGTGACGTGAGATGGAGATAGGATTTTCGTATCCCGGGGATGGCCGGCAGAAGAGGCTTCCCCCCAACCCGAATTCTCCCCCTGAGTGGGGGCGCACTTGGTTTCCCGGGAGGAACGTGGGAGATCCCCCGGAGCCAGTGGCCGTCGTTCAGGAGCGATGATTTGTGAGGCACGGTTCCTTCCCGGGTAACGTCAGAAGAACGGGGGGCATCCCCCTTAAATTTTTTTCTGGGGCGGTGGAAGGGGATCTTAAAAATCAAAAGAGAAAAAAAAGAGCCCCAGGGGCCTGGCGGGATTTGGGCGCTGAGCCCCCTTAGGTATTGCAGATTTTTATGGTTTTAAAGACGTCAATAGGATGTGAGCCCCTCCAAGGATGTCTACTTCCCCCGGGGCCCAATTTTATGGCAAAAAGCCCCCGATCTCAAGGGCGTAATTTGTTCTGCCAAAGAGAAAGTTTTAGAAAAGAAACCGCTGTGACGGTTTTCCCTTTTTGGGCCCTTTTGGGTCAGGGACGCCCTGCTCCCACGGAAAGGCATCTACCCCCGGGCTGAAGGGTCTCTCGGGGCCCGGGGGACCAAAAATGGGTGCGGGGAAAAGGCGATTTAATTTGGGAGAAGCTTTCGGCGATGGGGCCCAGCATCTGGATTAGCGTTCTTGGGGAGAGCCCAATGGGACCCCACTACGTAGAAAAGTGGGGAATAAACTGCGGTAGAGTTGGGAACCCAAAAAACTTTGGAATCGCCCGGAGACCGACAGGGGGGGCCCATGTTGGATCGCTGAGAGTTTGCAGGATCCATCTGAAGGCCTGTCGGGGGTTGTACCCCAGGAAGGAAGGCTGGCCTGGTGGAACCGAACTTCTCCAGTTTTCATAAGTTGGTTGTCCCCCAAAGGGGTCGCGGACTTGGCGTTTTCTTGTCTCCGGTGGGCCTGTTTGTCAGGGGAAAAATCAAAATATGTCCAGGTATAAATGGCAGGTGTTTGAGTCCCGGAACCGTCATTGACAAATCCTGGAAAAAAGGCCGGGGGGTTGCATAGCCCAAAAGGCATCACGGATTTCCCAAATGTCCGTTGTGTGTTGAATGCGTTTTTATTCGTCCCTTACGAATTTCTGTGGGTTGTAGGCCCCCCGTGATCCAACTTGGGAAAACCCCTAGCCCCTTGAGGGTCAAACAGCTCCGAGATCAGGGGGGAGGGTAGCGGTTTTTTACGGTGATCTTGTTTAGACCCTATATCTATGCACGGAGGGGAGAACTCCTTTTCTGACGAAGAAAAAACGGTCCGGGGTGGGGGGGAGGAATTAAAGGTTGAATCCTTTCTGCGATTTCCAAAAATGTGGTCGACATGGCGAGTCCGGGCCCGGGCAGTGGGTGAAATTCCCCCCGGAGGGTGGTTTTGGGAGGAGGTCAATGGGGGATCGTAAGGCCCATGTGGTGGCAGCGAATCGGCCTCCTTTTTTGGAAATACATCCCCCCAAGTCCTGGTACTTGGCCGGCAGGCCGGGAACGGTTTGACAAAGGGAGGGGAAAAGTGGGAGGACCCGGGCGTGGTACCCCCCAAAACGCGGTTTGGCATTTTGGGCCCCAACGCAGGACTTTGCCCGTCTTCCCAAACGACGCAGGGGGTGGCCTTGCAGCGGGGAACCCAGAGGATGCGAGGAAGCCCCCGGGCAGAAGTTTGGGAACTTAAAAATTCTCTTTATGCAGACCCCCACCCGGGGAGTCACCCGGCCGGGGTTTTGTACCGGATGGGATCAGTGAGGGCTCCCCACTGACCCAAGAGATAAACAGGGGTTTCTCCAGCCGGGACTAAGGTATGCGGTAGGGTTTCCAACGAGGCTAAAATGAAGTTCCCCCAGATCCCGATCCAGGAAGGCAGAAAACCGGGGAAAAAAAAGGACCGATCAGAAGTCCCTCTTTTTTCATCATCAAACGTGGAGAGGAGGAAACTAACCTAGGGCGCCCCTCCACGGCATCTGGTGAGGCGTTTCCCCCGGGCGCTGAGGAGAAGGGGAAGTTTTGCGGAAAGTGGCCGGGTGGCGCATAGAGGCATGCTTCTCTGCCCGACGGCGGGTTTAGTTCTTGCTCTTAATGAGCCCGGTCCCCTTGCATGGTTCCCCCTCTGAGGTTTGGGAGGGGAAAAGGAGAATGCTGGAACACAGGAGCCGGTGGAATCGCAACGAGGACGAGCAGGTCTCTTTCCCGCCCCCGCGAAACCCTTTAAACAATACGAGTAGTAGATGTTTAAATTTGTTTAGGGAGGAGGGGGTTCTTCTGCAAGGTCCTTTTTTCCTGCTGGCGACCCCTTTTTGAAGGCAGCGCAGGGGCGGCATTGTTCAAAGCGAGTCGAAGCCAGGGTACGGATTGAACGTTGTACCCGAAGATGCCCTGAAGGAGGTCAAAAGGGGGTCTCGGCGGAGGAGGTGCGTGCCGGTCCTCGAAAAACGGTGCGGAAATTTCCCGGGGAAGGTTTTGGTCACAGTCACAGGGTGCCTCTGTCCTAGAGGGGGGGTTTCCCCGCCCGGGCCTTCCCGGAAAGTAGACTCAAACAAAGGCCCCCTTAGACCTCTCCGAGGGAAATGATCGCCATCGCTCCAGTGCATTGAGACTGGTAACGAAAACCCCCAAAAGCTTGGGATCACCGGCAAAGTGGGGGTAGGGGAGCCGAAGTTTGGGTCCCACGGTGGCCAAAGGAAACGCAGATGTGCGGGCCACGGATGGGGGCGGGGGTGTGCTGGGGCAAGAAGTGACGCATCATGGCGGTGGCTGGCCCAACTGCAAATTGTTGTGCGATTTTTTTGCGATTGCTGGGGAACAAACGTCGTGAGATCCGTTTATGCTTGGCGGGGGCCCCCTTGGGGGGATCCTGGTTTGGTCTAACTGTAAGGGCTGGGTTGTGGATCCGCCCGGACCCCCGCAGCGATGGTAGTTAAGCCAGCAGGGAACAGAATCAAGTAGCCCCGGTTTTTACCGAGCCCGCCGCAAAGCGGTGGATTGCTGCGGCGTGGGCTACCAGGTGTCCCCCTGAGTGATTGCTTGCGGTGGCAGCCGAGGGCGGGGTACCGATGTAGTCGAGAATCGTAGTCTGGGGGAGAAGGTCAGGACAGGGGGCCAAAGGTTTGGGTCGTGGACAGGCAGGAAAGGGCGGGGAGGGGGCAAAAAGGGGTCGGAGCGAGAAAACGTAGCAAGAGGTCTGGTACAAGGAAAGGGGGAATAACCCTTTGGGGAAAGCTTTAGCTAAGGCCGAGGCAACATAGATCAGCAAGGGTGTTTGTGGGCGTACCTTAAATTTTGGGGAAGCGCTGGCATTTAGCCCAATTAACGGGGGGGGCTGGGCCCTTTAAAACCTCGGAACGGCGCGCCTGGAACAGGCCCCGCGCCTCGGGGCAGAGGCCGGACGGCAAAGGAGCGGGTTTTGGTGAGTCCCTGGCGTTGCGACCCCGGTCGTCCGCGGCCGCGGCGGCACCCGCCCCGGTGGGACCCGGGGGGGGGGTCAGGGTGGGGCCCCCCGGCCCGCGGGCCCGGGGCAGGGGGGGCCCTGACATAGTAGCGGGGTCAGGAAAAACTCTTATCTGCCCTTTAAAAACCCCTAGCACATTTAATGTAGAAAATTTAATATATTCTTATAACGCTTTTCACATGAAAAAAATTCCCCCTAAATAAAGGTACTTGGGGGCATGTCGAAAACGTCTTTGGGCTAAGCTTTTTTGTTGTCTAGCAACTAGAGAGGTGAAAAAATGAAAGGGGAAAATTGATTGGGTTTTAGGGAACAAGAAAAGTTTTAGACCAAGACAGTTATCAGAATGTCCCCCGTAGTGCGCAATTTTTCAAGTTGCTTTAAAATCACCCAAAATCAAGGTAGCCTCATTAGGTGAGTCTGTAACTCTAATGCTTCTCTGTGGGTGACAAAGCTGCCAGGCATTCAGGTCTGGGTTCCATTCATACTTATTAAGAGACTCATGCAGCCAGGTTGGAGAAGTGAATGGCTAAAATGAAGTAGTCACACTCCTAAATACACAATCCAAGAAAAACTGCAGGCTAACATTATTTTTTCGTGTATGTCATGGCAAACATGACTGCATCATCTATAGAAATAAGAAACACTGCTGAACACCATACTGGTCCCTAATTTTCTCCCCCTACAATGGGACTTGACCAATTGTCTTGGGAGCCAAGGGCTTAAACAAGGTCTCCGTGACATTATCTTTCTACTTCTGTTATACCCTGACACAGGCAGGATGTAATTGGAGATTCATTATTGCACACTGTTCTGCAAAATGTAACTTTTTCAGGACAATGTACAAGCGATCATGCCTAGTTCTAGTTCCAAAGTTTAAAGCATCACCCCTTTACCATTTTACAAACAAAAAAATAAAGAACTAAAAAGTTAATTATCATTGATTTTGCTGCATCCGTAAAAGCCCAATCTTTTAAAATATAACATGAATTATCGCATAAGGTGACCAATGTAGAAAAAAAAAATACAAATTTCCAAATCGCTATTTCTTTGGTCATTTTGAATCTCCAAAAAAGTGATCAAAAAGATGCATGTATCCCAAAAATGATGCATGCAGGTGGAAAAATAAAAACAGATAGCTTTTGGATGGTGAGGATGTAAAAACGAACCCGTCATCAACAAAAATCTCTGTGGAAGGAAAAGGTTAAATATATAGATAGAGGTTACAACGTGTTTCTAACACAGGACATTTAATTATTAGCTCGCAAGTATGCAGCCCAAGAATCAAAGGGGTTTTCTCGCTACAACCATCATATCGGTAATGCTTTTGCAATTGATTTGTATTACCTAAATCATTTAGTATAGCATCTATTAGCAAATCTGTGTTCCACACCTAAAACTGCGGTCTAGGGGGTCGGGCACTTTGCAGTGATTGGCTCCCTGATATGTAGTTCAACCCCCTGGATGGGACACGCCTCCTGTGTGGGACACACCCCCTATACTGTAATTGGCTGTCCTTCTCTCTATGTGCCAGTCTCCTCTAAACTGTGTGAGGTTGCCTATTCTCTGCTAGGTTATGGCTGTTTATATCTGCATTTCCATTGTCTATCATTCCCTTCTGAGCTGTGTAAAAAATGTTGCCTCTGCTCCTCTCATAGTGATAGTTATATATGAAGGATCTGGGCAATTAAGGAGTCTCTTCAGCTGCAAGATATAACACTTCCATATAACACACCCTTATACACTCTGCTTGCAGTTTGCATTTCTTACATTTTTTTCATCATTTCAGGCTGTATTTATAACTGTTAAGACCAATGTAGGTGTTCTAGTTACAAGGATTGTTTGTGGAGCATGGGAGGGAGGTGGCAGCTCTCCAGGCATGAGAACTGACCACTGCAGGAGATCTGCAGAGCTGTGACATCCTCTCTCTCCCACTGCTCCCACAGAATGACGATGATGATGACTCAGAAGGGACCAGTGGAGGGGTGTGATGATGTCACCAGTGAGGGAAGACCCACACTACTGAGAGCAGAGACCCACTCCTGGATTTTAAACCGTAAGACAGAGAGAAAACACATGATGACTGTTAAAGCCTGTAGTGAAAAAGAACCCTTTAAATACTAAAATTGCAGCTATTTGAGCTGCCACTAGTGGGTGCTTTAGAGTTTAGTACATACTGATCTTATTGAATTGAGCTTTCTCTCGAATCTGCTGCAAACAACAATTCTAACATTTTAATCTATTTGTTTGTAAAGCAATCAGAGCATTTAGAGCCCTGCATCAGAAAAAAATTAACTTCCAACCGCTATAAATATATTTTATGAGATTAATCAACCATATAGACTCACTTTATGATTATGGATTTTATCACTGATGTAATTCTCAAAAGATTGCTACAAGAAAACCAAAAGTAATATAATGTGTGTGCGGGCGTGTGTGTACAGTTTGTTTGTCAATGCGTGTGTATGTGACAGTGTAAATCTTCACTAATTAGTAAAGGCAATATTTACTCTTTGCCCACTTGTCACATAATAAAGAAGATGTTATTGCTGGCATAATATTTGATTGATGTTTACTGTTACAGCCCAAAAAGATATGAGGGGAAGTTTTGCTATCTCTGGCAGGTGCTGCTCAGTGAGGATGTTCCGCTTGTCCTCGCAAATTACAGCTTCATTTGTTTTATTCCATTTCATTAATCTCCTGTGTGAGTCTGTGGCCAATAATGTGACTGCTGCTAGTTTTGACGAGAGAATTAATTACAAGTAGAATATTGCACTAAGAAGGCTGACACAGGGTGGGTTCGGAAAGGTTTAGATAGAGTTTTAATTAACTCAGTGGATGTATAGTTGCATTAAAATACAGCGTTTGTAGAAATGCATACTAGCAAATCCGTGTTCGAGTAATCCTCCCTGCAGATGTGAGATAGGCAATTTATTACATGTATTTCAAAGAGTTTTTTAATTGCCTTGGGACAGATACAATAAGTAGCGAATATAAAAGGAGGAGAAAAGAAAGGAAAACATGGAAGCTGATCTGCTGCATAGCTTTACAACTTTAAGTGAAGCTTATGAAAAAGCATATGCCTGGTATCAAAGCATCAAAGCTTGCTGTAGAGCCTATTAGTTTAACAACTAAGGGTGGCATGTATGAACGGGGCTGCACCAGACGTCTGGAGTATTTTCAGCCCAACATCAGGTGCAGCTCCGTTCGCTTTAATTGTCCCCCACGCCAATATCAGGCGCATTATAGAGCGCCCGCGGCACCTTGTAATGCGCCTGATTTCGAGGGGTGTGCGGGAGGCGGGGCGCACTAGAACCGTACGAAGCTATAAATCTATAACTTCACTATGGCAGTTCTAGGCGCATTACTGCTGGAGCAGGTAATCAACTTTAAAAGTGGTTTATCTGAACCAGAAATGTTGTATTAGTGCTAGAATGTGCCTGATTTATGACCCACAGTAGAGCGGGTTCATAAACCAGGTGCATTCTATACTAGTATTTTGCGCATGAAAATTGTCGTTTAATCGCCAAAATTCATACGTTGCCCCAAATGTTCATTGTTAAATGGGTCATGTCACATATCCTGTATATGTGAACAACTATCAACCACAACATTCAAGCTAGCTGCTAATATTGTGTGGGTCATTCTAGTGAGTCGTGACAACAAAACAGCTGTAACCCATCAAGACATTCACTCCACTAGACTTCTCAAGGTGTTCTACAGTATCTGGTAATAAGACATCAGCAGCAGATACTTTAAAGAGGTTACCTGCTTTGTTGAAGTAAAAAAAAAAAAAAAGGGTCAGATGGCCTAATAGGAGTGAAATAGAAAAAAATTGATACTTATCTGTCCTTTAACCTAGGATCCAGTTCTGCTGCTGTCCTCCCTTTCAGGGGGTCATCTTCTAGAGACATTGGGCATGTGACAGTTGTAGTCAAAAAGCAGCTGCAGTGTTGACATCCCTATTCAGCCAGAGCTAGGAAGTAAATGGAAGAGCAGTCGAGAGGATGGATGGTGACAGCATTGGATGTGAGGAAGTATACTATTATATATATAATTAATATTATATATATATAATATATATATATATTATTATAATATTATATATATACTTTTTTTATTATATAAAGCTATCAGAAGCCTGATATATGTTAATAAAACAAAGGGGCCA
>JAODAL010062342.1:0-19807 GCA_025379985.1 Phyllomedusa bahiana | reverse complement strand
TTTTGATCATCTTAAAGCAGCATTCGCTTCGGGCTCAGCGTCGTTTTGTCCTAGAAGTGGACCCCCCCCCTTCTCAGTAGGTGCTGGTGTGTCCTTTCAAAAGTCCTCCTCTGGGAGATTGGACTGCGGTTTTTTTCCCAAGACCTTCACCCCAGCGAACGAAATTCCGATCGGTGATCGCGAAACTACGGCCCAAAAAGTTCCCCCCCCCCCTAAAAAGAAGGGCGCCCTTTTTCTGGAGGGGGTCGCCCCCCACGAGATTTAAACTTCACAAAAAATTACCTTTATTTTCCAGTCTGCTCAGCGATTGAACCCCTCGATAGGCCAGGGGGTCGTCTTCCTTCGCCCGTTTTTATTTCCTTTTTCACTTTCGGCCAGCTGAGAAGAACATCAGGGCAGAGTCCTCTTTTTTCCTGGAACTGTCCCCCTAGAGCTGCCTCTGCAGCATTTTATTCCCCCCAAAAACTTTCCCCTCAGGCGGCCCCCGTGGATCTTCAAAACTACCCCCTGGTAAGCCTTCGTTACACCTTGCCATGCGGCCTCGAACCCTGAAGTGGGACATTCTCACGAAAGTGTCATCCTGGAGTAAAATAAGTCCCTGAAATTGATCTTTCTCGTTATTATTGGTGGCCCACCCTCGCTCAAGATGGTAGAGATTTGCCTGGCTTGTAAACCCCTGTCCCCGTAAAAAGTCCTCGTCTCAGACCGCGGGTCTGCTTCAGCCTCTCCCGGTCCCTGAAGACTTGGCCCCTATTCCCTGGACTTTGTTACTGACCTCCGGCCCTCCTCGGGAAAAACCGTCATTTGGGTGGTGATGTTTTTAAAAGATGGTCACTTTTTCCCCCCCCCCGGGTTAATTTTTCTCCCCCAAGCTCCCCACATTTTTAACCACATTTTTGTTGTTCTGCGGCAACTGAACCCGGTGCCCCCCCAAAAAGCTCCGTTCCCCTCCTCTTTGTGACCCCGCTTTCCATGTTTTTTCCCCAAATGTGGTGCTAACCGCTGTCTCCTGGATCTGTTTCGCCTTCTCCTGTGGCCAACTCTGATAAACATCTTTGAAGTCAAGGAGGTGATGGCGGAGGAAACAGTGTGGCGGAGGAAACAGTGAGGGGGAAGCGGTTCTTTCTATTGACTGGAAGGGGCTTCGTGGGACGGAGGCAGGCGTTTGTGGGAACTGAGGCTAATCTGTCGCCTGACCTCCTCTCCACAATTCCGTAAAAAGATTCTAAAGGGGGGGTGGGAGTACATGTCATGGGGGGCTGACGAGACACAGTGCCATCGCCCCCCCGCGGCCACCCCACTGCCCGCAGGGGGTCCGTTGCGTTTGCCGTCGCCCCCCCCCGCGTCCGTCCTCCCCCTTAACCTCCGAAAGGGGGGCGGCGCGGGCTGACAGCACGGAACCGCCACCACGACAATCTCCTCGTTGCCAGGCCTCCTGGTGTCAGTCTACTTACCCGTCCTCACACGCTTCTGGTTCTAACTGCTCCTGCCTGTGCCGGCACGCTGCGTAGCGTACACCGCTGCTTAGGGCTAGCTTGCGCGCGACGGCCTGGTATGGATTTTAAAGGGCCAGCGCGCCAGGTAATTTGTCAATTTGCCGGGACGCTAGGTTTCCTTATATATTGTACACTGCACCTACACTCTCTGTAAATCAGATCGTTGGTGTGTGTTAGTTTGTCTTTGAGAGTGTTTGGAGTTCTGTTTGTTTCACCGATGTACCAGTCCGTTCCGCTACATTTCCTGACCTTGCCTGTTTGCTCGACTGCCACCCTGACCGTCTGCCCTGTCTAATGACCACGAACCTCTGCCACCTGTCCTGACCTCCTCGCCTGTCCCCGAATTACGTCTCTGGATTTCGACTCTGTACCAAGCATTACCCACCGGGACGCCATCGCAAGCACAGTCAGTCAAGGCGCTACGCGACCTGAGGCTTAGCTCTCGACGCCAGCAAGTCATCCCGCTTTGTGGCAAGGCTCTGGTGATAACTGGGGGCTACTTAGAACTCCGCCTCACTGGAGTGCCGTTAACTTAATACATCACTTGCGGTGTTCCAGCGAATCCACCAACCCGTTACACTGAGTATTATCTGACAGAATTGCAGGGGTGCCAATACTTTTGGCCACCAATGTATATGTGTGTGTATATATGTATGCGTGTTCATATGTGTGTGTTATAATATGTAAGTACCTCATGACGCTAAGAGAAGTCAGGGATGAAATTCAACAGCATCTGCTTATATTGCTCTCTCCACATTTATGATATACAACACAACAGCCTTAACTATTGCAAGCAATACCACTTTCTGGTTCCTGTAGTTCTCTGCTTACATCACCACTTGTTTTTTTATTACTATTTATATACCTAGCTTTTATATATATATACTATATATATATACTATATATATATATACAATAAAACCCCATTTGACATTTGTACAGTTATGGTGAAATACAACAACAACAACAACAAAAACTACAAGAAAAACATGGAAACATGAATAGTCAGTTCACAATCATGAATATAATCTGATCTAAGTTACAAAGAGGATCGGGCGTAACCTCCTCAAGAGTCTAGACAGGAGCTATTCCTTTTCTGCGTAGGTTATGTCTAGAATGTCCCAGGATCACTGCCTTACCGATGGGACCACGGCTACTCCTGGTGAGGGTGGCCACATATCAAACACCTGATCAAGTCATCTGAGGGATTTCATCAAAGTCATTGTCTGGTATTATTTTGAAATGTTGAGGCAATTTTTCTCGGTTATGGAGTGTTACGTTACACCTCAGCTGTGACCATGCTTCCTTTCTTGGCTGTTACATGATAGCCTTGCTGGATCATATGCTGGACATGTCTTATTATTATTGTTTGGCTTTCGAACAACAACAACAGTTTCACCCTTCCAAATTGCGCATGGGGCTCCGCCCCATCTCCTCTTGTCCGCATTAATGTTTCTTTTTGCGCTTGTTGTGTAAGTCTGCTTGTCTAATGGTTGAACTCAGCATGGCAAGGCATGGATAGCCACATCAGGAATGCGTATCGCGATGGATGTTCGGAGGAAAAAACTGATGTAGCAGGAGGAGAGCATTAGTTGTGAAGTGCGGCGTTCTTCTGTACGTTGCGTAGGAATTTGTCTAGGGCCTGCTGCAGTGGTATATGCTCCAGAGCCGGCTGATTTGACTCTCTTTCTCTAAGGTTGCGAATTAAATATTTCACCATTCCATTTGCTTGTGGCCAGCAAGGTGTTATTCTTTTCACTGTGAGTGAACCCAAGGTATTCAGAAAATTGTACAAAGAATGTATGTCCATTAAATGGAGGGTCCATCGGTCTGTTTTGACTATTTTTGGATACCCATATGCTGAGAAATAGTGTCACAAACTCTGGGTATGACACTGGTTGCTGAAAGTTGAACAAAATATATGCAATTGTAGGTATTCTGGAATATTCATCAATTGCATAGGATGTATTGTCCATTAGGTAGTGGCCCATACAATATCAACCGCTACTTATTCCCAGACTGCCTTTGGTAGAGGAGACATCCGTAAGGGTTCAGGTTTGCTGCCAGGAGTAACCAAGCTGCAGTATTGCAGTGTTTTATTATGTGGTCTACTAAATAATCATGTTTGGGAAACACCCTATTTTTTTCGAAAGTTTTTTTGTACCCACAATCCCAAATGGACCTTACATGAGCAATCTGTATACTTATTAATTTGCGTACACAAGACTTTGGAACCACACAGTTTGGTTACGGCTTTCTAAGAATGTAGAGGTCCCTCAGTGACTGATAGTTCATTTTTGACACTTGAGAATGATTGCAGCCTCCGTAATATTGATGTCCAGCATCTGGAACATTTTGACTCTGGATTTAATGCCGATTTTCACTTTTGGATATTTGTATGAAAGCACAAGCGTTCTTGTCATTTGCAGTTGCCATCACAAATTGTTCAGCTGAAAGTGCCTTTGGTACTGCATGAACTTGTAACAAAGTGGATGTACTGTTCAGTTGCCTGATGCTGAATTTTGGTCTTCTTCATGCGGTTATGGTTGGTCATGTTAGGTCAGCTGCGATTTCTGTATTTTCACAGGCCTATGAACGATTGTGACTTGTAATCTCGAAGTCGCAAACCCCACTGTTCAATCCTAGCTCGGCTTCTTAGCTCTTGGGAGTTTCAAAAATGTTGAAGGTAGTGGATTGATGATCTGTAACATGGTGAAGCGAGCCATAGAGAAAGAGCTGAAAGTGTTCACACCCCCAGAGACAGCTTAGGCTCTCCTTTTCATGGATGAGAGTATCGTTTTTCAGTATATCGTGTTATTTAATGCATATGTGGGCATATGCAATGATGGAAGGGTCTGGATTATTGAGTAAGAATTGTTGTTAGAATAAGCCACAAGTCCCCACCGGACTTGCTATCCAACCAATCAACTCAGTGCGTTATAATGCTTAGGGATATTCTAAGTAAGCAATAGGTTGTTGTGGAGCACTGTTCCCTTTTAATTGCATCAAAAAGAGGTTTGACACCATCTGTGGACCAATTTCGAATTCACGCCGTGTTTCGTGACGATCCCTCCGTGGTGCACTAATGGTGGAAAAATCTGGATATGTATCTAGCACAAGTAACTGGACATTCAAGAAAGAGCGAACTTTCACTGGACATTCTGGGACATGGAGGCCAATTTTTCATGCCTGTTCCTTTTTGGGATCAGGCTGTACTCCCGCGCTGGAAAAAATGTGACCAATAAAACTCCCAAAGGGACGTTTTGTTAAATTCACACTTCTCTTTGTTTAGAGTCGAGAAAGGAGTCCGTGATGCTAAAGCATTGAAAGACCTCATGAATGCACTATTGTGTTCAGCTTGGTTTTTTGCCATAAATACTAGGAAATGTCTCAATCACTGTAATTAAAAGCATTCGGGAATGTTGGATCCACACTTCTTATAGGCATCCTGAAAGATTTCTGTGATGATAACACCAAACACCAAATGTAAAACGTTTGTACCGCCTGACGCCTAATATGTGTAGAAATGTTGTTGGTATCTGGACTCTGGACTTCAGTTCTAGCTAGATGGGTAACCTATTGTTATGGTCCCAGCTTTGAAAAGGATAGTTTCCATTCAGTAAATGAATAATATCTATGTAATTGTGGGAGAGATGTGTCATTTATTCTCTCTGATTGGCCAGTATTGGAGCGCGCCATGTCCACACAAAGTCTCACCTGGTCGGGATTTTTGGGTTTTGAAACAACAACAATTGGATGAGACCCATGAGATGGGGCCTGTAACAGTTCTCCAATAATGTCATCATCTTCTAATATTGATGGTATGTTCATTTTTACCACCTTCCTCCTTCTCAGATAATGAAATGGAATACGACTGTGGGATTGTGCGACTGGACACGAAAATTTCATCTACATGAAGATGTGCTTGAAGTCCTTTAATTTCGCACACTATGTCCAATGAACAAGGGGAAATTCATTATCCCCTTAAGGACCCAGCCTGTTGTTTTGACCCATCCTCCCATGACACAGCCTTTATTTTTGAAATGTTGACATTGTGTCAATTTATGTGTAGAATAACTTTTTGACAACTTTTAACTATTCATGTGATTCAGAGATTGTTTTCTCGTGACAACTTTGTGATTTAAGTTAGTGAGCAAATTCTTTAAAAAAAAAAACACAATCCATACAATCCTTGTTTGTTTGGTGAAATAACTATAAAAAATAATTTCATGAAAATTTGAGTAAAAATTTGCAATTTCTGTAAAGTTGCAAAATTTCTGCGTGCAAGACAGATAATTATTCTACCAAAAATAGTTTATAACTAGCATCTACATACTATGTCCACTACTAGGTTGGCATATTTTTTAAATGTCTTGTTTTTTTTTTTTTTTTTATGACACTAGAGGGCCTTAGAAAAATTTAGTCAGGTAATTTCTCACATTTTCAAGAAATTTGCAATATACATTTTTTTAGGACCACTCAGTTTCTGACGTGCTTTGAGGGGGCCTGCATGTTAGATCACCCAATAAAGTGAGCCATCGCGAAACTAGACCCTTAAATATTTACAACCGTATTAGGAAGTTGATAAACCTTCAGATATTTCACAGAAATTCAAGCAAAGTGGAGGTGAAATTTCAAAATTCCACTTTTCTTGCAGATTTTCAATATTTATTCCTTATTCATGGAAATACAGTAAATGTGACTAGTAAATGCAACCCTTAATATTTCCAATTCCCCCGCCGTCTGCGTTTTTAGAGATATCCCACATATGTGGCCTAGTGCATTATTTGGCTCAACCCAATAAGCCCAAAGAATTGGAGGAGAACCTTACTATAATTGGGGTTACATTTTCAATACGATTTTATTTAGGCCGAAACGCTAAGGTGCTTAAAACATTAATAAACACCCACTAATAGACCGCATACTTGGAAAACTACACCACCGTTAACTGATATATCCATGGGTGCATTGAGAATATAGAACCACACAGGTGATGATTCACAAAACTGTTTTTTAGCATAAGGCGCTGTGAAATGATAATAAAAAAAAATTTTTTTTTCAATAATCTGCAATTTTAGCTTAAAATGTTTCACATATATCAAAAGGAGATCCTGGAAAAAAGAACCCTAAATTTTTAAGCAATTTATTCCAAGTCTCGGCAATACCCTATATGGGGGTGAAATGCTGTTTGGGCGCATGGCAGGCCGTATATGAAGGGAGGGAAAGCGCTATTTCGAAAGCAGATTTGGGTAGGGGGCCCATGTCGCATTTGCAATGCCCCCAAAGTAGCAGAACAGGCGTAACCTTCCAGAAGTCGCCCCATTTTGGATTTCAAATATCCATCAGGGATACTCTTTAGGGAGTTGTTGTTGTGTGTGTGTACTGTGACATTTTGGGATGGCACAGGATGTTCCATAGTTTTTTTTTTTTTTTTAGCAGTGGGCATGAAAATGGGGGGTAGGAAAAACGCGTATCGCGTCATTGTTTTTTGAGTTTACAATTTTACAGCATTCGCCATTGCTCAGTGTAAAATGATGTGATAACTTAACTATGGGGGTCGGTACATTAACAAATGTTATAGCATTTCTATATCGTCTTTTATTGTTTTATTACTTTTACACAAGTAGACATATGTCTGATAAAAAATTGCGTTTTTATGCTTGTCTATTCTGACAGCCAAACTTTTTTATTTTGCTGTGCTCTTGCTTCAGGTTTTGGGCCTCAGTGTGCCTTGACAGCTGATGTCTCTGGGCTTGCTCTTGTCCTCGTGCCCCCACCCCCCGGGACATAGAGAGTTGACCGTACTTATTTATATTCGGTGTACACAGCTCTCGACTCGCGACGACTCCGCATATGATGCTTATTTTTCCTGAGAACTTTTCGAACAAAATACAGCTAATCTTGGTAGTGTTTTTTATTTTTATCCTTTTATAGCGGTCACTGGTCACTTGTACGGTATATAGTGACAGGTTGCTTTAATCAGCAGGTCAATACCGATTACACCGATTACCCAACTTTGTATTATTTTTTTATTTTTTACTGCTTTTATAACAATAAACACTTTTATTCAACCAGGAAAATACGTTTTTTGTATCGCCCATAGTCTGAGAGCCTAACTTTCTAAAACCTTTCTTGCTTGGAGATGTGTATGGGACTTGTTTTTTGCGAGATGATGTGTGAAGTTTGTTTCCATTGTTCTCCCCCATTTTTACTTGCGTGGGGACAAGCTTTTTGATCGCTTTTAAATCCATTTTTGATGCGCCAGGGTGAAGAAAATACATGCAATCTTAGTAGTGATTTTTTTTTAATTTTTATTTTATAACAGGCTCACCGTACAGTATCCGTGATAAGTTAGCTTTTCTCTTTTGGTCCGCTTCTAACGATCCTGGCGAACCTATTTATATAGTTTTTTTTATGTTTGAAGCACCTTAAAAAAAAAAGAAAAGTTTTCTTAAGTGGGTCAGTCATAAAACAATATTTAGGCATCGCTATCTTCTGAGAGCTATCATTTTTTATCTTTTCCGTATCTCAGAGTCTGTATATGGACTTTTTTTGCAGGGATGAACTTGATTTTAATTGGTACAACTTTGTGCGTTTATAGGAGTTTCTTGAACGCTTTTTTATTTCATTTTAGGTGCTGACGGGGACTTGCCATGTACAATAATACTTAATTCTGTGAATGGTTTTTTTTTTGTTTTTTTAGGCGTTTCACCAGTATGGGTTAATTAACATGAACAGCTTTTATCAGGCTAGGTCGTTATGCAACCAAGCGATACCAAATATGGGTACATTTATTTATCTTTTGATCTCCTTCTTTTTTTGGGTGATTGGCGTTTGGTAATGGAGAAAAGGGCGGTGTACGTATTTCTTAATCTTTCATTTTTCGTGTTTGTGTTTTTACATTGTTTTTCACTTTTTTTTAACATTTTTTTTTCACATTTTTACATCTTATTATTTTCTTTTCCCCATAGTGGGAATTTTGTATGAGAGATCTTCTAGATCTCTCATTCAATAGGAATCAGTGCTTGCTTGTTACTATGACTGGTTCCTAATATGACAACTGTCAGTCACGATGCCGGTCGGTCATGCCCACGGGCCACAGGGCCGGGAATCTTGATCGTCACAGGACAAACCCGGGAAGGCATTCCTCTGCTTCCGGTGCTGTCTCGTAAGAGGGAGGAGCTGCACGATATTCGCCCGATCCGTGCGCTGCTGCCGCCGACTGAGTGATGGAGGAGCGATCATACAGATGGACACCCCGCGCCCGAATCGAAAGCGAACTCTACTTTAGAGTTCGCGCGTATCATCAGGACGTATCCTTACGTCCAGGTGCGTTGTACCCCCAAACGCCCTGGACGTATGGATACGTCTAAGCGTCGTTTTAGGGTTAATCATAGTTTGTACTATCCTGGTCACTGCTGGCTTCAGTTATTGTTATGAATGATCTGCAATGGAATGAGACCAGTTCACGGGCAGTGTGGTAGCTGAGAAGGCTGCCTCCAGAGCTTTTAAGAGGTAAAAAACTTGTTTTCTGTGTATTGCCCTTGTAGCTGATTTCTGCTTCAAATTTTCCACGGTTGGTAATGGGAGTATGAGATCCTCTTATTTGGGAAGATTTTGGTCCCATGAACAGTTCAAGACAGGCTGTATCTGCAATTTCTCATAATGTATCACCTGTCTATGATGTTTCACTGATGACCAGTATCATGTGTGAAAATAATATAGTTCTTAAGGAAAGTGTACTGTAAACGAATTGGAGACCGTAGGATTTTGGTGCAGATGTAATGTAAAATAGTCCTCACTTGTGGTAGATGTCTCCTATGCCAGTCTTGATGTATGCACTTTTACATTGGCCTAGTTTTGCTGGACTGTTAAGGCGTTTGTAAGTGCTGATCTGCACACTGCCTGCAAATGGTTTCTATTACACATTTGCTGCAGGTCGTGTTGTCAACTAAGCTGGACATTTATTTGCAGTGGGTAAGGTCTTTCTCCACACCGGTAACATTTTTTGGGTTTCAGCATCTGTATGTAGCTTGTTATGTACCCCGCGGCCGTAGCACCTGGATGTATCCCACTTTTCCATCACAGTGGCCTGAAGATCTGCTATTTCTATGGCACGGGCCATTTTGAGAAGGTCATGCAGAGAGTAATCCTGCTGCAGAGCTTTGCGTCTTAGGCTATGTTCACACGGCTTATTTCGGGGCATATTTACGGACGTAATTACGTCCGCAAATACGTCCCGAAATACGTTTCAAATAATGAAAAATTAGATTAGCATTGATTCAAATGTAAAATACGCCTTGTCATACATTCACACAACGAGGGTATTTGCGGGCCGTAATATACGTCCGTAAATACGATCGGTTAAAAGTAAGTCACTGTCCACTTATTGAGGCGTATTTCGCAACGTAAATCCCTTAGTAAAGAGTAAATGGGGATTGTATTTTCACTGACGCGAAATACGCGCCACCACTTTGTGCACGCCGTATTGAACACGTATTTCGGGACGTATTGCGGATCGTTAAAATACGTCCTTAAAATACGCCCCAAAATAGCCCGATGTGAACAATAGCCTTATAGTGGATGTGGTTGCAAGACACAATGATTTGGACGTTATAATTTCTTCATCAGCATCAGTAAATGCACACCCCTGTGTCAGTTCCCTTTAAGAGAGTGAATATGTGTCCATTTGGTGGGCGGATTCTTCTGAAAGGTGTTTAGCAATCCTGATCTTGTATACATTCACATATCTGATGTTTTTGGGTTAGAAGTAATCTGTGAGGGCTTTGGCCCGCAGCGGCTGCTGTAAGTGTCTGTGTCTGTAGCAGGTAGGGATGCTGTAATTGGTCACTAAACCACATGAGCTAGCATAGTGCAACAATATAGCTCTTTTTTTGTCATCTATTATGTCTGTTGAGCTTCCAGAAAGTTCTCAAACCTGTTGCATCATTTTTTATTCCAGTTATGTGCCAGTTGATGGACTGTCAGTGTATCAAACTTTGGGAAACACGTGCATGTAGTCCTGCCATCCCAGCTGTAGTCACAGTAATGCAGTATAGGAGATGGATGTGTAGGTTTCTGGGTAATGTCCTTATATGTGGATCTGTATAGCACATCACTTGGTATTCCAGCACAATGCAGATGGCAGTCTGTACTCACAGCAGCAGAACTCTCAGCGCATCCTCGTCGCCAGTTGTAAGGTCCTCATGAAGTAAGAGAAGTCAGGGATGAAATCCAACAGCATCTGCCTTTTATTGCTCTCTCCACATTCTGATATACAAAACAACAACCTTAGCCTCTAGCAAGCAATACCACTTACTTGTTCCTGTGTTCTCCTCTTAAAGAG
Source organism: Phyllomedusa bahiana (assembly GCA_025379985.1). Taxonomy (NCBI): domain Eukaryota; kingdom Metazoa; phylum Chordata; class Amphibia; order Anura; family Hylidae; genus Phyllomedusa; species Phyllomedusa bahiana. Next base: position 8,965 of record JAODAL010062342.1, on the reverse strand, counting down.
GCAGGAATACTTACTGTATGTTACAATATATGTGTATGTAAATTTGTATGTACTGTATATATGTGTGCTCATATGTATTGAATGTATATTTGTGTATATACACACATATACACAATATCGCCTCATTCACGTCACTAAAACATAATCCTGCCCAGTGTGTCTCGCAGAGATATAAACTACAACCTGATGATGAATTATATTTGAATATAATTTTTTATATCTGCCATTTGTCGGGGTTGCATAAGTTTTTAGCTGCTGCAGCCAGACTAAAGGTATGCTCACACTGCGTAAATCACGGCCGCAAATTACGCCGCAATTACAGTAATTCATAGCTCTCTTTGAGAGCTATGAATTATGTCTTGTCTCCTCTGCCGTTCAATACGCTCATATTGTACACCAGGGGAGGGGAGTGGCAGGTAACTTCTTCATGGCACTGATAGTGGAGGTGAATGGACCAGTCCCCTCTGTGCTTGGAAATACGTGCTGATCAGCGCATACTTCCAAAACACACAGCGTACTGCGGTACATACTGTCCTAAGGGTATGTTCACACAGCATGTAGTGGCACGTACCTGTGCGCACCGTTATATGCCTGCTGATGCAAGTATGTGCTCTCTAGTGTATAATTTCAGCAGCACTCCGGCCCACCTACCATCCACTTCCACCTTTCCCCAGAAAGAAGTGGCATATCATTTTTATGGACGGTTTGTATGTGCCAGGGCACTCACCGCTATCGTTTTACCATATTTGCAGGGGGTATTTTGGGCACATAACAGCACAGTTATGCCCCACAAATATGCTGTGTATGTTCACATGATGTAATGTCGGCGTTTAATTGCGCTTCAATACGCCCAATGTACAGGCCAACAATATGGTAATTCATTGCTCTCACTGAGAGCTACGATTTCCTATTTTGGGGAGAATAAATATTAGTGAGGGCTTCAGAGGGACGCGCTGGCCACAGTTTATCTGTAAAAACACATGCCGCGGTTCATGGTGCGTGAAAAATGCCATGTGAACCCAGCCCTACTTAGCAGAACTTAACACAGGGCCCGGGCCCCGAATGTTTTGGGACCCTTGCAACGCCCCTGGCTGGCGCCATACTAAACAAACTCTGATTTCCAGTATGCAAAAATTACCAGTTCTTAAATAACACAAATAAAGTTATCAAAACTAATTTTTTTTTATTATATATCTATTTTTAAAAAATCTAAAAATAATATAAAATTATATAATGAAAAATATAAAATTATATAATCTTAAAAGAGTTATCTCACTACAAGGATTGCTTTTTTATGTTAAAGATCTTGTAAAAACAAGTCACTTTGTCCTACCTATTCTGAGATATCCCCTCTTGTATGGGCTGAATCAGCTCCTCAGGTCGCTATAGCTACAGACTTGTTTGATCTCTCATGATTGGCTGCCAGCACTGGTTGCTATATCTACAGACCTGGCTTCTACTGCAGCCTAGAGGAAGCCAGTAAACACACCCCTGAATTAAAAATTAAACCAAGAAAACAGGACTGAGGTAAGATGAATCAATGTAGTGAGACAACCCATTTAAAACAATATAAAATTAAATCATATCAACTAATATTAAATTAAAAAATTTAAATTAATTAAACCAATACAGCATCTACAATTACTCCAGAAATAAAATAAAAGCAGATGTGGGGGGTGTCGCACCAGAGTTTTACAATGCACCAAATAGGTGCCAAATTTGGTGCAAAACTTTCATACAAGTCCATACCGGTTTCAAAGTGGCATGGCCGAGACTACTTTTGGTGTAGAACGGGACACATTTATAAAACGCTCTTTTTTGCCCATAGCAACCAATCATAGCGCCTCTTTCATTTTTCCACAGCACTATATGAAATGAAAAGGGCGCTCTGATTGGTTGCTATGGGCAACAAAGAGTTGTATACCTAGAGAGTTTTCATACATGTGGCCCTTTGTATTGTGAAACAGATCTTTGTATTGTGAAACAGAACGGAACCTCTGACGCAGATGTGAACTAAGCCTTAATGGTGCCAGATGTGGTGTGAAAAGAGCATTAGTATAGGGCATAAGTATAAAAGAAACTTATAGGCTCACCTCCTCTTGCTGCTCTTGTTCCGTTCTGTGTATCTTGAACTTGCTCCTGTAGACACTTCAACCTGGTCCACCGCGGCTCAGCGGTAATACACGGTGCACAAACAAAAATGGCAGCAAGACATACAGCTTCCGGATCCAGGTGAGTGAATACAAATAAACTTTATTACGGGGCAATTCGGCAGTAGTACATAGTAGGCTAAAATAGGCTGGGAAGCACATAGAAGTTCACATATGCAGCAATCAGCTATAGCAGCCGAACGATGGGCAAAATTAGCCCGAGTGTTCGAAGATACGAGCACAACAACACAAGAAACAACTGAGCTAAAGTCACTGCATGCGAATATGGAAAAAGCCAAAATAAAGGAAAAAAAAGACAAGATTGTTCTATTTTAGCCTACTATGTACTACTGCCGAATTGCACCGTAATAAAGTTTATTTGTATTCACTCACCTGGATCCGGAAGCTGTATGTCTTGCTGCCATTTTTGTTTGTGCACCGTGTATTCGCTGACCGGGGTGGACCGGGTTTAAAAGTGTCTCAGGACAACTCAAGAACACAATGGGACGAGCAGCAAGAGGAGGGGGAGGCCTAAAGTTTTTTTTTATTTTAGCGGTTTGGGCTCTATGGCCCCCTCCATAGCTCACCCATTCTAGTTATACCAATTTTGAATTGCACCCGTTTCTGTGTGCAGGTCCTAGTTCGGCATCATTTCCCAAACCCTCCTTGCGAGCACGGTGATACTGAAGCTCCAGGCTGTAAACACAAAGTTCCATATGCAGCAATCAGCTATGCACCAACGATGGGCAAAATTTAGCCCGAGTATTCGAAAGATACAGCACAAAACAAAAAGAAACAGTGGCAAAAGTCACGCAGGGAAATAGGGAAAAGCCAAAAAAAAAGAACAAGGTTGTTTTTTTAGCTACAATTACACTGCCGAATTGCACCGTAATAATGTTTATTTGTATTCACTCACCTGGATCCGGAAGCTGTATGTCTTGCTGCATAGCTGGGCGTCGCTGCCATTTTTGTTTGTGCATTAGTATAGGGCAGTAGAAGCATAATAGTAATAATAGTAGCTAAACATTTAATATTTACATTGTTAATGAAACAATCTAACATAGTAAATAGCTCTTGATAAAAGGAGCTCATTATTGGTATGCTTCTACTACCATCTAGTGGGAAGACAATAACACTACTGCAGAACGTGATTTAACCCCTTCATTCAGTCTTCTAGTTAATAACCAGATGCTTATTATCTATTTTTAGCGATTTCCTACTCAATAATAATCCTTTTTATCCTTCTAATCCTTTTTGTTTTTTTTTAATGAATTCCAGTGCTTTGTTTTTCTTAACCATTTTCGCACACAAAAGACCAAATAATTTAATACAAAACCTAACACCATAGTGAAATCATGACAAATCATTTCACGGAATATTGTTACTTTACAACAGCTTACATTTTGTTTCATATATCCACTAATTTTTTTTTACAGGTTACATTTAATTTTTTCATAAATATCCCAACTGAATTTATTTTTTTTTGTTAATGTTTAGTGTGGGTTGGGATAATAGAGGTTTTCTTTAAAATTTTGTTATCATTTGTTTTTTATGGTCCTTTACAACTTGATCCTCAAAGGTCATAAAAAAAACCTGGTGGGTATGATTTATTTTTTCCATATTTTCCTATTTACAGAAACAGTAGATGCTACAGCATCTCAACTTTGAGCAACTTTACACTAGAATATTACCCTCAGTGGGCGCTATATATTGAAATACATGCTAGCAGCTATCCAGGTGTCTACTGTGGCACTGAAAAGAAATAACCAGCTCACCGCTCCAATGATACAGGGCTGCACAGCAACACTATGGAAATGTAGAAATGTGAAAGAATAAGGGAGAGCCAGCAGCACCCGATGTCGATAAAAGGAGGTTTTTTATTGGTGTCTGATATATTATACAACATGGACAATTGCATAGGAAACAGAAACACTGACGCCTTTCGAGCCGCTATTGGCTCTTATTTATAGCGCTCTTGCTATGATCAAGAGCCCATAGTGGCTTGAAACGTATCAGCGTCTCTGTTTCCTGTACAGTTGTCCACCTTGTATGATACATTAATAAAGAACCTCCTTTTATCATTATCGGGTGCTGCTGGCTCTTTCATATTTTGTCTATTGTGGCACAGCTGCCATAAGCTGAAAATACAGTAAAAATAGACAAATTGTGACTCAGTTTTCTCTGTACATCATTTCCTTAAAGATAGAAAAAATCATGGTAATACATACTTTTGTGTCTCACAGAATAGACCATGTATGGGCAAATTCAGATCAAACTTTGGTATAAATGTGGGGTATGTAACGCAGTGCGATAATGCTCTTATTCAAACACACGTATGGTAGCGTCTGTATGTAGACAAATCTTCCCGTTTGTCCTGGCAATTAGTATATATTGTAGATCAGACGTATAGATAATGGTAGTAGAAATATTTATTTAGACGACTATAATACAAGTGGTAAAATCAAGGAGACATACTTGCTTATGAACGAGTCTTGTCCATAGTGTGAGCCGTAGCTTTTAGCATAATTCAAGAGCGTAGATTCATGCAGCGCATGTAGCGAGGTAGAAGCAGTCTTTCAGGCTGGGCGTAACACACCTGTGCGGCGACGTTTCGAGAGGCGGTGCCTCTCTTTCTCAAGCGTGTGTGACGTTGTGTGTGCTTTCCTTATATATCGTTAGTTAACCATTTGCTGTCTATGCAGTAGTATGTATACAAATATAAAAACAAGAAACATAGTTAAAAACAAAATCTACAGAAACACATTTAGGTTGAGTATCTCATTGAGGCCTTTCGGATTCAACGTATCTAATCTATGAATCCAGAATGCCTCCCTACGTAATAGTGTTGTTTCTATTGGAATCCCTTCTCTATATTGTATTTGTTCCAATATGCACCACCGTAGCTCTGCTATCCCATGTCGTTTTTCATAAAAATGACGTGCTAATGTGCTTTCTCCATACTTTTTTTCTTTAGTGTTAGAGTTGCTATCTTTTTCAATTCTATCTCTATATGTACGGATTGTAGAGCGATGCTCATTCAATCTTACTTTAATGGATCTAGTTGTTTGACCTATATATCCCATTCCACATGGGCATTTTATTAGATATATAACATTTTTGCTGTTGCATGTATGGAAGCCTTTCACATTGATGGAATAGCCTTTAGTCGTATGGGTGACAGATGGTCCACGTATAATGGAATGGCAGTTTTGGCAGTTAAGACAGGCAAAGGTGCCGGTTCGTTGTGAAGACAAGGTTGGCTGATGCATTTCTTTTTTGTTTATATCTGATTTAGTAATGATGTTACCAATTGTTCTACCTTTCTTATAGATGAATCTCGGATATTCTCTTAACAGATAGTTATATTTTACATCGCTGGCAAGAACATGCCAGTGTTTTTTTATTATTCGTTCTATATGTTTACTCTTTGTACCATATTTACTGATAAACATAAACCTATCCGATTTATCTTTATTCCTGGGGGTGAGAAGTTCTTCTCTGTTTTTTTCAAGAATTTCCAAACCCATTTTTTCCATTTGTATTCTGTTGTATCCTCTATGAACGAATTTGTCTACCATTTTTTTCATTTGTTGTAAATATGTTTGGTTGTCAGAACATATACGTCTTGCTCTTATGAATTGGCTCTTTGGGATTCCTTTAAACACATTAGGGGCATGGTAACTTTTTTTGTGCAAGATGTTATTTTTCTCCATAGGTTTGGTATATAGTTTCGTTTGTAATCTGGTGTTGTGTTTTTTTATTTCAACATCTAAATAGTTAATAGTGTTATCATGGACTGTAGCAGTGAACTGAATCAACCGATGGTGATTGTTCAATTCCTGTATGAAGATGTCCAGTTGCTCACTTGTGCCTCTCCAAAATATCAATATGTCTTCAACATATCTTATCCAAAGTTTTACCAATGGATGATGGTCTTGTTCAAATATATAGGTTTTTTTCATAGTGGGACATATAGAAGGTATCATATCCTGATGCTGCTGGAGACCCCATAGAGGTCCCTTGCAATTGTAAATAGTGTTGTTGCCCAAACCTAAAATAATTTTTAGTAAGAATAATTTCTAAAAGTGTTAACAAAAAATTAATTTCTTGATTGGACAGTGTGGGATCTTCACATAAGGACAATTTAACAGCTTCCATACATTCCTGTAAAGGAATATTTTTATATAATGATTTAATGTCTAGTACAGTAACATCTTTACAATCAAAGTTTTGTATAATCTGGAGTAATTGATACATCCCTAAGTGATCTCTTATCACATTTGACATATTTTTGTAGAAATTGATCGATATAGGTAGCAATTGGTTCGAAGATGGAATTTATCCCGGACACTATAGGGCGTCCGCGAGGATTATTGGGGGATTTATGAATCTTAGGTGTCAAATAAAAGATTGGTGTACGAGGATATTCGTTATAAAGAGTGGTGTATACTTGTTGTGTAATAATACCACTATTATGGGCTTCTTCTAAGGTATTCTTAATGAGTGCATTAAACTCCCTAGTAGGGTCATTATCAATTTTTTTATATACTTCCTGATCTTGAAGTTGTTTTTCAGCTTCTTTCAGAAGCACAAAAAAAGTTACCATGCCCCTAATGTGTTTAAAGGAATCCCAAAGAGCCAATTCATAAGAGCAAGACATATATGTTCTGACAACCAAACATATTTACAACAAATGAAAAAAATGGTAGATAAATTCGTTCATAGAGGATACAACAGAATACAAATGGAAAAAATGGGTTTGGAAATTCTAGAAAAAAAAGAGAAGAACTTCTCACCCCAGGAATAAAATAAATCAAATAGGTTTATGTTTATCAGTAAATATGGTACAAAGAGTAAACATATAGAACGAATAATAAAAAAACACTGGCATGTTCTTGCCAGCGATGTAAAATATAACTACCTGTTCAGAGACTATCCAAGATTCATCTATAAGAAAGGTAGAACAATTGGTAACATCATTACTAAATCAGATATAAATAAAAAGGAAATGTATCAATCAACTTTGTCTTCACAGCGATCTGGCACCTTTGCCTGCCTTAATTGCCAAAATTGCCACTCCATTATACGTGGTCCATCCGTTACCCATACGACTAAAGGCTATTCCATCAATGTGAAAGGTTTTTATACATGCAATAGTAAAAACGTCATATACCTGATAAAATGCCCATGTGGAATGGGGTATATAGGTCAAACAACTAGACCCATCAAAGTAAGATTGAATGAGCATCGCTCCACAATCCGTACATATAGATATAGAATTGAAAAAGATAGCAACTCTAACACTAAAGAAAAAAATTATTGAGAACGCACATTAGATCGTCATTTTATTTTAAAACGACATGGGATAGCAGAGCTACGGTGGTGCATATTGGAACAAATACAATATAGAGAAGGGATTCCAATAGAAACAACACTATTACGTAGGGAGGCATTCTGGATTCATAGATTAGATACGTTGAATCCGAAAGGCCTCAATGAGATACTCAACCTAAATGTGTTTCTGTAGGTTTTTGTTTTTAACTATGTTTCTTGTTTTTATATTTGTATACATACTACTGCATAGACAGCAAATGGTTAACTAACGATATATAAGGAAAGCACACACTACGTCACACACGCTTGAGAAAGGGACGCACCCCCCTCTCGAAAAAGTCGCCGCACAGGGGTGTTTCGCCCAGCCTGAAAAACTGCTTCTACCCCCTACATGCGCTGATGAATTACGCTCTTGAATTATGCTAAAAGCTACGGCTCACACTTGGAAAGACTCCTTGATTTTACCCCTTGTATTATAGTCGTCTAAATAAATTTTTTTTACTACGTTTATCTATACGTTTTGATCTAAATATATATTTTTGCCAGGACAAACGGGGAAAATTTGTCTACATACGACACTACCAAACGTTGGAATAAAGGGATTACGCACTGCTCTCGAACCCCACTTAACCAGTTTGTCTGAATTGCCCAGGCCTGAAAGACGACTTGAAATTTCCTGATTATTTTATCTTTTAAAAATAGTGCTACACAGGGTAAGAGCCATGTCATACAGCAAGTTATGTCCCTTGATCATAGACAAAATATGACTTGTATTATAGTCGTCTAAATAAATTTTTCTACTACCATTATCTATACGTCTGATCTACAATATATACAAATTCAGATCAAATTCAGCTATTGCACCTATTGCATTCACTGGGCACTGTAGGCCTTATGTATGAAAACTGTCTAGCATTAATAATTAGTGATGAGTGATTACGTTGACTATCGTCATCAGGTCGATAGTCGATATCGGCAATTATCAAGACGATTTCCGATAGTCGATAATAGATTATCGCCAATGACCATTAAAATCTATGGGAGAGGAACAACACCTTCATTATTAGGCTATGTTCACACGGCTTATTTCAGAACGTATTTACATCGGATTGCCGATCGTAAATACGTTCTGAAATCAGTTGAAAATCAGTTGCAAATAAGTGCCACTAAGTGTGGCACGTATTTGTAACTGATTTCCCGACGGATTCCCCATCTCCATTCATTGTAGGTGGTGAATCCGTCCGTAAATAATTGACATGCACATTGTTTTTCCGTCCGGATTGCCGTCATCAATCGCCCGGGGGCAATCCGGGACGGAAATACGCGTTGGGTGAACGACGAGCCGTATTTTTTTATTGAAATCAATAGAAAATGGGCTGTTACTTATTTCTGACTGATTTGCCAACGGATTGACGATCGTCAATCCGTCGGCAAATCCGCGGCGAAATAAGCCGTGTGAACGAGGCCTTACACCCAACCAG
>JAODAL010062341.1:0-19808 GCA_025379985.1 Phyllomedusa bahiana | reverse complement strand
AAAAAAGGTTCTTGCCTCACTTTGCGTTTACGGCAAAGGCGGCATATGACATCGTGGGTGAATCAGAGGCTTGCTCAAAGAAGGCCCAGGCTTGAGAGGTCCGGGGACCTTTTTTGACGGCGATAAGCGAGGAGCGGGGTTTGCGCTGACCGTGGCTGGCGGAATCATATCAGCGGACTTCTCGCGACCGCCCTCTCCCTTTTTGTGGCGGGACCGTATTGACATACCCCATCGTCTTCCTCCTCGTCCACTGATGAAGCGCTCGCAAGCAAATTCTGCGGAAAAAGACCAGGATGGATCCGCAATGTCGTCATATCATCATTCTCAACACAGGTGATTTGGGTTTCGTCCTGACTTTCTGCATCCAGAAGCTGCGGGCTACAAGCAAGGGGCACTGCAAGGCGTTGCCGACCCCCCGGGATTTTTGCCGTTTGGGACCGGTTCCTTCACTCCTTGGATGGCATCAGTAATGGGGCGTCAGAGCAGAAAATCACCCTTTTTTGGGCCTCTTGATTTTAAACATGCCGTCTGCCCCCACCCGCATTTGGTCATCACAGAGGTCTTCAGACAAGGGATTATCCCCAGGGGGGGGTACACGAGTGGCCCTTTGGGCTGCTGCATGTTGGACGGATGCTGATGATGCTGATGACGACATTTGTGGCCGTGACGGGAGGACGAGGAGGTAAGGGCTGTAGATGGGTTTTGCTTTAAAACCACTGAAGGACAGATTGGCGACGATGTTCGTTACTTGATTCACAGGGCCCTGACCCAGCGATGACGGCCTGACGGTCCTGCATGACGACCGTGCATGCGTGTGTCGCCAGCACTGGAAGGGCACCTTCTCTCGTACCTCTACCTCCATGTGTACCCCCCTCTTTGCTGCTTACCACCTGCATTTCGCTCCATGTTCAGAAATATAAAAATTTGAGAAGGTATGGAAAAAGTTTTGGAAGTCTTTATTTTAAAAGGGCGGCAAATCACAGCATTCTCAAATCCTCTAATCAAAACAAAATTGCTGGATTCAAATTAACTGCAAGGTGTCTATCAACAAAATCTGGACTGGGCAAAAGTCCAAAAAACACGTATACTGTTATGTTTTGTTATAATAAAACGGTATTTTTTGCACCTTTCAAATTCACCTGTGGTGAATATAGAATTGCTGTTTTAAGATTTACGTAGATGCTGCGTCATGAACAGTGCTGGGTGCGCAAAGTCAAAAAAAAACGTAACTGTTATGTTTTGTATAATAAACTGTTTTTTTTTGCCCCTTTCAATTCACCTGTGGTGAAAATAGAATTGTGTTTTGTTTCGTAGGCTGCGTCAATAAACAGTTGGGTGCGAAAAAAGTAAAAAAAACAGAAAACTGTTATGTTTTTTAATAAACGTATTTTTTGCACCTTTAATTACTGTGGTGAATATAGAATTCTTTTTAAGATTTAGTAGATGCTGCGTCACTGAACAGTCGTGTGGAAAAAGTCAAAAACAGAAAATGTTATGTTTTGTATAATAAACGGTTTTTTTTTTGCACCTTTCTTTTCCCACTGTGGTGATATAAAAATTGCTGTTTAAAATTTTAGTAATGCTGCGTCAATGAACAGTTGGTTGCGCAAAAGTCAAAAAAACGTAATTTTTGTTTTGATTAATAAATTATTTTTTGCCCCTTTAAATTTCACCTGTGGTGAATATAAATTGCTTTTTAAAAGTTTTACGTAGATGCTGCGTAAATGAACATCTGGGTGCGCAAAAGTAAAAAACCGTAATTTATTTTTTTGATAAATAAACTTATTTTTTGCACCTTTCAATTCACCTGTGGTGAATATAAAAATTGCTGTTTTTAGATTTCGTAATGTGGTCATAAACCCTTTGGGGTGCGCAAAAGTAAAAAAAACACGAAACTGTTATGTTTTTATAATAAACTATTTTTTGCACCTTTAAATTCACCTGTGGTGAATATAGAATTGTGTTTTAAGATTTACGTAGATGGGCGTCATGAACATTGGGTGCGAAAAAAGTCAAAAACAGAAACGTTATGTTTTGTTAAAATTTTAAACGGTTTTTTTGACCTTTAAAATTTCACCTGTGGTAAATTTGAATTGTTTTTTAAGATTTCGTAGATGCTGCGTAATGAAAAGTCGGGTGCGCAAAAGTCAAAAAACAGGTATCTGTTATGTTTCGTATATAAAACTGTATTTTTTGCACCATTTCCAATTCAACTGTGGTGAATATTAGAATTGATGTTTTAAGATTTCGTAGATGCTGCGTCAATGAACAGTACTGGGTGCGCACAACAGTCAAAAAAACAGGTATCTGTTATGTTTTCGTACTAATAAAACGTATTTTTTTTGCACCTTTCAATTCACCTTAGTGGTGAATTTAGAATTGTGTTTTAAGATTACGTAGATGGCTGCGTCAAGAACAGTATGGGTGACGCCAATAAGTCAAAAAACAGGTATCTGTTGTTTTCGTATAATAAACTGTATTTTATGCACCTTTCAATTCACCTGTGGATTGAATATAGAATTGCTTGTTTTGAGATTGACGTAGATGCTGCGTCAATGAACAGTCTGGAGGTGCGCAAAAGTCAAAAACACGTTAACGTTATGTTTTGATATTATAAACTTATTTTTTGACCCTTTCAATTCAACCTGTGGTGAATATAGGAATTTGCTGTTTTTAGATTTACGTTAGTTGCTGCGTCAATGAATCAGTACTGGGTGCGCAATAGTCAAAAAACACGTAACTGTTATGTCTTTGATATAATAAACGGCTATTTTTAGCACCTTGTCAATCTCACCTGTGGTGATATAGAATTCGCTGTTTTACACGTGATTTTTCGTAAGTGCTGCGTCAATGAACAGTTACGGGGTGCGCAAAAGTCTAAAAAACACGGGACTGGTTATGTTTTGTGATAATACACGGGATTTTTTGCCAATTTCATTTCTCATGTGGTGAATATAGAATTGCTGTTTTAAGATTTACGTAGATGCTGCGTCATTTGAAAGTACTGGGTTGTGCAAAAGTCAAAAACACGTTAACTGTGATGTTTCGTACGATAACGTCTTTTTGGCAACAATACAGACCTGTGCTGTGTGCTGACTTTAAAGATTGCTGGATTGTAATTTAAGTGCAATGGTTGAAATATGTAACAGTACCACAGGTGTAATGGGTAAAATTGAACACCTATCTGAAATGTATACTGATAATAAAAGTGGAGTTTTGCAGCTAAACAAAGAGACCTGCAGTTACTAGACTGTTGTTTATCCAATTTTAGTTCAGCTGCCCAATATCCAGGATATACTTTCAATAGCAAAACTGTTTATAATAAAGATATTCCACTACAATATCTCCACTAGTCTTGTGTGAACTTTATCCAATGTCTTTTTAGTTTGAGCTTGTCTGTGTTAGGCACGCGGGGGGCCCCCCCCCCCGCCTCCCGTCCGCCGTGGACTTTACAACGGTTGATGCGCTTTAATGAATTCTTTAGCTATCTACATAAATCGTCAAAATCTCTAATATAACTAAATTGGATGGATCACAGCTAATTAGGCAGAGGTTTACTCTGTGCATGTAATAGACTAATTTCCGCTGAGCTGTGTGGCCACAGGGCAGTCGCGCACGTCCTTTCCCTATGAGACGCTGAGAGACACTCTGAGGCTGAAAACAGGAAACGCTGTTCTTTGTTAAAACGAGTGGTCATGTGATTTCCAGCATATAGCAAACCATACACAGACATCCCAGTCATGAGTCGCACAAACACATCTCATCCTGCTCTTTTTATAATCTGATTTGCTGGCCCCGCCAACATTTCAGAAGCGCCGAAAAAGGCGCGATCTTAATAGATTGATGCTCAGATTTTAACCTTATTTTATCGCCGATGATCTGGAAAATCGTACACCTTTATAATACCTCAGCGATTTCAATCTTTGGCGATTAAAAATCGCTCAAAAATCACTACTCATAATCGATGCTCACTATCGAAAATCCTTATCGAACGTGCCATCCTCCCCGACTATCTGACTATCGCTCGATCGCGATAGCCAACGCATATCGCTCATCTAGTCCATATCTTTTCAGTTAGACATAGAAAGCCCCAATTAAGTATTTTAGTTTCTCAAGTTTTTGCTGTCCACTCTTAGCGCCATATTTTCTACACTATGTTGTTCCACGTTATCCAGTTTACTGTTATGGATGGTTAATTACAGCTTTCTCCTCACCTGTATAGGTATTAATAAAATTATACCCTATACACTTTCCCATTTTCTTTAATTGGGGTTCTAATTCGAATCAAGCCTCGAACTGAACACCACTACTGTTCGTACTGTTGTACTCTCTCCGAGGAAACTTATAGTAATACTAAACTGCAATAACATTTAATAATTTAGAAGTGGTTACTGACTTTGTAACATAGTAAGTTGAATTACAAAATAAATTTACTAAACATCAGAATTATATTAAGAAGGGAAATTATTCCTTATTTATTCGAGACCTTCAAGACTTCAAGGAGGGTAATCTTATTTGTTTAGTAATAGTCAAAGATCACGTACTCGAGAAGTAGATACAGACATATCCTCTTCTGAGGCAGAATACTAAGACTTGGAAAGGACCAATAACTCCAGGAAAGGCAGAAATAGGAATTCTGTTCCTAGATTCAACCAGAGACGTAGGCCATAATGGTCCAACACACACTGGGTCAATACACATGGGTCCAGCACAGCATTATTAACTCATCTTCCTTCTTCTATCTCCTCTGTGCCTTCTCAGTCTTTTTTAGGACAACAATGTCAACAGTTCTAGTACCCTCTTCGCAACAAATAACCAATACCCTAGTAGAGAACAATGATCTTCAGATAATTAACTTGTACTCATAACAATTAAATGATATGTGAAAAAAATCTCCTTAAAAAAAGGCCTTACCTTTGTACCTACTACCAGGTTCGATATTTCCAGTGGACCAAAGATCTTAAACTTCGTTAAGGACGACTCAATAGCGCCCCGACGCACCATTTTTTTCGACGACTCTCTCTCGTCCACTATAAGAGAGATCTCACGAGAGCAGCGACGCTGCAGGCCTTTGGATTGGATCCAACAGATATAGATTTCTTGAAAATCCTTTGTAATCTTGAATCTGATTCTCTCAGGACACCGGGAGAAGGCCCCTTTACTAATCTTTGTCTAAAAAGAACTCCAGAACCATGGTCCCCAATTGATGCATTTACAGAGTTGGTCACTAAGGACTTTAGGAAATTACAAGATAATAGAAGTACTAACACTGTAAATCACAGTAAAGAGGAATTACATGCATTGTCCACCTTAGCACAAAATAAGGGGATAATAATTAATCTTTAAGATAAGGTGGGCAATGTAGTAGTAATGGATTATGATAATTGTAAACAGTTATGTTTGGATATTCATAAGGACAACAAATGTTATAAAATCTTGAGAGAAAATCCACTGGAGTTTTTTTCAAACAAACTTAAGAACCTAGTACACAAAGCATTGTCACTTAAATTGATAAGTAAACAAGAAGGACTTTTTTTTTTTACTACCAAAACATCCGATTTTGGTGACCTAAGATGCACAAAGAAATTACACATTTGAAAGGCTGTTCTATTGTTTCCGGGATCAATAGTCTCACCCATCATGCAGGCATCTATTATTACCGTCATATATCAGGGACATGACAGATTTGTTACACAGGTTGGAAGGAATAACGATTGACAAAGATATACTCCTGAGTAGTATCGATGTTGAAGCTCTGTATTCATCTGTACCTCATGATAGAGGATTATATGCCGTACAATATTTCCTAGAATCTAGAGGAATCAGATATGCACAGCACAATCAATTTGAGTTGGATTTTTTTAGCTTTATCTTGACACACAACTTCTTCCTCTTTGGAGACCGGTTCTTCCACCAGCTCAGGGGAACGCCATGGGGATTCCCTGTGCGCCCTTCTACATAAATTTGCTCCTGGGCTGATGGAAGAACAGTGGAGTCTTCACTGAGGAAAATGTTGTAAGAACAGATCCTATAGTTTTGTGGGTAAGATATATAGATGACATTCTTGTACCATGGCATGGGAGTTCTGTATCTTTTGCTAATTTTTAGTGTTGAGCGATTTTTATCGACAAAGTTGAAATCGGCAAGGTTTTTATGGTGATCGAAATTTCCAGATCATGCGATAATTAAGGTTAAAATCTGAGCATCATCTATTAAGATCGGCCTTTTTCGGGCTTCCTGTAATTTTGGCGGAGCTAATCAGATTACAGAATAGAGCAGGGTGAGAGTTGTGTGCGACGTCATTGGACGGGATGTCTTGGTTGCGATTTGGCTGGAAAAATCACATGACCGCGTTTAAATTAGGAACAGCGTTTCCTGTTTCAGCTTCCAGTGTTCTCAGCGGTCTCATAGGGATAGGACCTTGCGCTCTGCCTGTGGCCATACTGACTGCAGCTAAATTAGGTCTATTTCTGCACAGAGATACCTCACTATTATGCTGTGATCCTTCCAATGTAGGGGTTTTTTATATTCAGATTGAGAAGATTTTATGTAGTTAGCTTGAGAATTTAAACAGCATCTCCACATGTCAAATCCGGCGGGGGGAGCAGGGGGAGGCCCCGCGGGGGGCGATAAGACACAGTCAAGCTCTATTATAAAGACACTGGATATAAAGTTCACCAAGATCTAGTGTATGACATTGTAGTGGATATATCTTTATTATTAACAGTTTTGTATTGCAATTTTTCCTGATATTGGGCAGCCTGAATTATATTGGATACACATCACTTCTAGTAACTGCAGGTCTCTTTGTTAGGTGCAAAACTCCACTTTTATTATCAGTATTAGTGTTGAGTTAAATTACAATCCAGCAATCTTGTAGTCAGCACAGGTTGTTTGTTGCCAAAAATACCGTTTGTATCATACGAAAACATAACAGTTACTTGTTTTTTTTGTCTTTTGCGCACCCAGCATTGTTCATTGACGCTAGCGATCCCGAAATCTTAATACAGCAATTCTAATTCACCACAGGTGAATTGAAAGTGCAAAAATTACGTTATTATTCCATAAACATAAGTTAGGTGTTTTTGACTTTTGACACCCAGGTTGTTCATTGACGCAGCATCCAACGTAACATCTTACTTTAAAAACAGCAATTCTATTTTCACACAGAGTGAATTGAATAGTGCAAATTATACACGTGTATTATACGTAAACATAAACAGATACGTGTTTTTTTACTTTTGCGCACCCGCTTTTCATTTACGCGGCCTTACGTAAATCTTAAAACAGCATTCTATATTCACCACAAGGTTATTGAAAGGTGCAAAAAATGCTCGTTTATTATACCAAAAACCATAACAGTTACGTGTTTTTTGTCTTTTTGCACCACCAGGTTGGTTTCATTGACGCAGCATCCACGTAAATCTTAAAACGGCAATTCTATATTCAAGAACAGGGGTGAATTGAAAAGGTGCAAATAATACGTGTATTTACGAAAAACATATCAGATACGTGTTTTTTGACTTTTGCGCACCCAGCTTTGTTCATGACGAGCTTCCACGTAAATTTAACACAGCAATTCTATAGTCACCACAGGTGAATGAGAAGGTGCAAAAAATACCGTGTATTTTAGAAACATTACAGATACGTGCTTTTTTGGACTTTGCGCACCAGCTTGTTCATTGACGCAGTTCCACGTAAATCTTAAAAACAGGCAATTTCTATAGTCTCACAGGGTGATTTGAAAAAAGGTGCAAAAAATACCGTGTATTATACGAAAACATTAACAGATACGTGTTTTTTGACTTTTGCGAACCCAGAGCTTTGTTCATTGACGCGCATCCACGTAATATCTAAAACAGCAATTCTATAGTCTACTCAGCGTGAATTGAAAGGGGCAAAAATACCGTTGTACTAATTCGAAACATAACAGATAGTGTTTTGTGACTTTTGCGCACCCTGCTTTTGTTCTTGACGCAGCGATCCACTGTAAATCTTTTAAAAGAAATTCTATATTCACATAGGTGAATGAAAGGTTCTGTGAACTTATTATATAACATAAGTGTGTTGGCCGAAGATGGTAAAGCTCGTATCCATTTGTCCTGTTGTGGATTGTTAATTTCAGCTTCTCCAGCCTTGTTTGGGTTGTAAAGATGAAGGGGTTGTTGCTCTCCCATAGACTTTAATGGTAATCGCTTTATCGATGCTCACTATCGAAAAACCTTTTCGATAGGGGCGGACTATCGGGGGATCTTACGCTCGATCTGATAGCCAACGCAATCGCGCAACAATACTAATTTTGTATCCTGGCTTAACACGAATATGATTTGTTTGCATTTCACTTATGAATATAATGAATACATTTTGCCATTTCTTGACATTTTCATCATGAAAAATGCAGATAGCTCTTTGTCAACTAAAATACATCGAAAAAAGACTGCAACCAATAATCTATTACATTGAAATAGCTGTCACCCATGCTCACAGCTTAGAGGAATCCTTAAGGGACAATTTCTCAGGGTCTGAAGAAACTGTATGGCCCTAAATACGTTTAGGATACAATCTCAGGATATAAAAATCTGTTTTGAACGTCATGGTTATCCACCAAAGCTTTTGGAGGAAACATATAATAATATCCTTGTTAAAAAAGGGACACTCTTTTTAGTAAGACGATGACAGACCAGGCAGGTAGACCCTATTTGAGAATTATCGGTACCTTCAATTTAAATCATTATGCGGTCCGGCAAATTCTTACCTTTTGGGACCTACTTTGGTTAGATAAAATGGCATCTGAAATTTTGCACAGTTGGACCCTCATAACTTGCCACAAAGGAAGAGGTTTGGGGACCGTCTGGTAAAAAGGCATCTCCAACCGAAACCTATAGGAGAATCTTGATTGCCTAGTAGGCCATTAGGCTTCTTTAAATGTGGTTCCTGTAAATTCTGCAAATACATGAGTGTAAAAAAAAACCCTTTAAAAGTGCAGTGGATAATAAGGAATATAGAATTCAAGATCTTATCAATTGTAAAAGTGAAGGTGTGTATATTTGGTGTCGTGCATTTGTCCTAAAAATTCCATAGGTAAAACCTTTTGAGAATTTCACCATAGTGTGGGTGAACATATAAACGACATCAAGAATGTTAGAGAAACACCACTAGCATTACAGATGCACACTCGAGTGATTTGGATACCTTAACATTTTGTGGTATTGGGATAGTATAACGTGAAGTCAGAGGGGGAGATTGGAGTCGCCACGTTTTCAAAAAGGAATCTGAGTGGATTTATAGACTGCAGAGTATGGCCCCTGTGGGTATTAATGAACACTTGACCTATATGTGTTTTATTTAGGATATTTAGTTGGGTTTGCCTTCTTTCCTTTTTTTTTTTTTTTTCTGTGACTGCTCTAGCTGTTATGGTGGTTGTTTTACAATACCTTCATGCCTTACATTATTGTACTTTCAGTGTGGGATTAGCCTTTGTTTCTTTGTGTACATTTTTCTTTTGGTGCTTTTATTATTGATAATCTGCATGTGTATTGACTGAGATTAGGACCCAGCAACAGCCCCTGGGATCAGCCACCCTAGTTGACCCTTTTCTTTGTTTTGGTTTGTCATGCGTTCCATTTTATGGGGAGCTTGTGCGTTGGAGGTGCTTGTCTTGGATGTTCTGTCTGGGGTGCAGGCGCTCTGGGTGTTGTGATTGACCCTTGTATGGGTGTCTGTTAATGGGCTAACATGTTTCTAGTGGATGACTTGCCGGATGTTTGTCCATGTGATTGCATGAATTGAAGCACACAGGGACATCTATTCACATGGCGTGTGTTCCACAGTGGAATGCACGCACTTCTGGTGTGGCACATCCATCTATATGACGTGTTCCACAGTGGAACTCACATACTTCCGGTGCAGCACAGGCGGAACATCCCTTTGTATGGCTTGCGTTCCACAGTGGAACGCACGCACTTACAATACGGTGTTTACTGGTCTTGGCAGAGCAAATAAAGATCTTTTCTTTGTAGAAAGCACCAGATGAGTATGAAAGTAAGTATTTATCCTCCTTATTCGAGTCTTGGGTAAGTGAGTTTTGTTTTCGACCTACTTTATATTAGTTATTGGGGTTTTAGAGTGGCTTATATCAAATGTTAAGTTTTAATGGGATATTTGTCTGTTTTTGTGAATTTAGCATTACCAGATATTCATCATGTCGTGTGTGGATTTAAGGCCATTTTTCAGTTATCTCCCTCATAAATCCTGACAAGATTATATGATTCTCTGAAATCAGTTTTAGAAAAAAAATTACTTCTTTAAATCAACTCAGAGATCAGGGATTAGGAATAAGTTATACCAAGGGTGTCAAACTGGAATAAACAGTGGTCCAAAAATTTGGACAAAATTTTTGGCCAAGCTTGATATTTATTGAAGATGTCTACAATTGATGAAGTTTTTCCATGACAGAATCCTGTCTTTTCCCTCAATTGCTTTTCTCTCCCACTGCCTTATGTCCTGCTATGTTCTTAGGGCCAGTGAAACAGTATATTTGTACTGACCTTACAGTTCTTCCTATCACTACATAGCATCTCTGTTTGCAGTACCCTGCTGCCTGCAGAGATGCTGGGGCTGAGAAGGAGCTGGAAGAGTTAAGTGTTGAAGCTCCGGGTCCTCATTTTTCCCTGTGAGCTTCTCTTATTTTATCAGTAATCCTACTGAGTTATTTTTTCTGCCATGTTGTCCTTTCTCTGCTTTATGCAAGAGGAAAGGGCTAAGTGAGAGCAGTGTAATGCCAGCTCCTGGCTTCTTCCTCTTCTCCTCTCTACACTGCCTGTCATTACTTGCAGTCCAAATAGAATTACTCTATGGGCCTAAGTTTGACACTGCTGAGCTATACTAATCTTTGTAAGTCCCCTGCAATCAATGCAAGGATGGAGGCTGCCATTCTGCTTGGATACAAAAAAGAACTTTGCACCAGCCTGGGACCGGGACCTATATGTTCATTGATATACTGCTCCATAGTTTGGGTCTCCAGAGCAGACAAGAAATAAATCCTTTTCTTGGAAATCTTAGCAAATCATTGGGACAATCATATTTCTTATGAGGCGGAAGAACATTATCAGTCTTTTTGCAAAAAAACTTCTGCAGAATTCTGGTATGCAACTTAAATAGGGCATTTAAGACATTTTTCTGTACATACCTTTCCTCATTGGACTAACTCTCTAGTACAAAAAGGATGCCCCAAAATTGTCTCACAAAGAATATCTCCCACTGATAGTTTGAGACTTTGTGTGTGGTACTTCACTGATCTCCCTTGTAGGGGAGTGTCATCTAACATCCAAATGCCAATAAGCTCTACCAAAGGCATGGGTTCAATACCCAGTTCCTTAGCCAAACCAAAATACATTAAATCTGGTGCAGCTTCACTTTACACAAATTGTAGTCTATTCTGGAGGGCAACAACAAAATACTCTTGGGAGGGAAACTAAATACTCCAAAAAGAACCTCCCTTTTATCTTCTAGGCTAGGAAGTTTCCTAGCTTGAGGGTACATTTCTAAGCAAAATTACTCTTTTTGCCACTGTATTAGCACAGGCCCAAGAATTTCCTCCTATCCTTCTCTGCATTGGAGAGTTTAAGGGAACCAATTTGATTTGGTTCAACCTCACTAAGGAACACAAAGGTAAGTCCTTCTCTGATTGCTTAATTCTCTAGTGCGTTGGTCGATTTCAATGGCTAGAAAAATTAGATTGTTTAGAGAGTCATTAGGAGGGAATTATAATTTTGTGTCTTTACCTCCTCAGAAAGTCACAGGCGATACTGACTGTGGAGGACAGAGTCATTCATAACTGTCACTCACCGTCTGAACTTTGCAGAGTATTCCTCTGCTGTCCTCTGTCCCTGTCTTAAAGGAGTTTTCTTGCTACAAAGATCATATCTCTAATGATGGGGACAGTAAAAGTAAGTACTTTTTCAATTGGTTTGTATTACCTAAATCATTTAGTGTAGCAGAAAAAGCTAACCTGTGTGTTCTACACCTAAAACTGCAGCCTGGGGTCGGGCCACACCCCTTTTTCTGTGATTGACTGACTGATATTTCATTCAGCCTGTTGGGACATGCCCTCTGCATGGAACATGCCCCCTGTGCTATGATTGGCTGTCTGCATGCTGTGCTCACTCCCCTCTGAGCTGTGGAAAATTAAATTAAAACTAGGTGCCTGAGCTTATTGTGATGGTTGTGTCAGTATAATAAAGGCTCTCTGAGCTTCTCTATGCTCATCTCCCAGCTCTATGTGAAGGATTACTGAGTCTCTAGCTGCTAGATTCACACTACCACCCATATAACACAGCCTTATAAAGTCCGCTCCCATCACCCATATAACACAGCCTTATACAGTCTGCTCCCATCACCCATAAAACATAGCCTTATACAGTCTGCTCTACCTCCTGTTTGATAACAGAGGGGGGAGCAGAGTGCATTTCTCACATTTGATTAATCAGTTCAGGCTGTAGGTATTGCAAATCTTACAGCAATGAATGTGTTCTGGTTTCAAGGAGCTTGTGCAGCTTGGGAGGGAGGTGACAGCTCTGCAGACCTGAGAATCATTGCAGGAGGTCTGCAGAGCTGTGACATACTCTCCCTTCCACTGCCCACACAGAATGATTATGTCACCAGTCTTCAGTGGGGGAGACCCGCCTACTGGGAGGAGAGACATGCCTGTTGAGAGGAGAGACAGGCCCTTGGATTTGAAGCTGTAAGACAAAGAAACAGCTCAAGTCTGCAAAAGCATGTGATAAGAAATACCCCTTTAAGGCCTGAAGATGAGCACCTGCAGAAGTTGCAGCTTCTGGGTGATCATAAAGTACACCAAAAGCCGAGAGGAAGGCACTCACATGCTTAGGTTTGGACCCTTGGTCTAAGACTAAGGACTACATGTATAAAAACTTTCTAGATCTAAAACTTTCTTTGTTGCCTATAGCAATCAATCAGAGCAACAAATGTAAAGTTGTCATACATACCCCCAAATGCTCTTACTCAGCGGTGTCACTAGGCAACTGCCGCTGCCCCGAACCTCAGATCGTCGGGTTCCAGGCCGCTACTATCGGCCTGGAACGTCGATGGTCTCTTCAACTGCATGTGCCTCCTCTGGACACACATACAGTTGAAGGCTACCACGGAGCAGAGAGCAAGCACTTACTGCTCCGTGGAGAACTCTGATGAGCTGCAAGCAGTAGTACACAGCACAGGCGGCGTGAGTGTCATCAAGTCGCCTGTGCGGCATGATGACGTCACGCCGCCTGTGCCGGGAAGAAGATCAGGATAAGCGATCAACTGGGGGAAAAGGAAAGAGGTGAGTACTGTTTTTTATTTGTAATATGTGAATTCGGACCTCTCTACCATACTGAGGATCCTATTCTATATACTGTGGGAGCTATTCTATATACTAGGGGAGCTAGTCTATATACTAGGGGTCCTATTCTATGAACTGGGGGAGCTATTCTATATACTGGGGGACCTATTCTATATACTGGGGGAGCTATTCTATATACTTAGGGAACTATTCTATATACTGGGGGAGCTATTCTATATACTGGGGGCCCTATTCTATATACTGGGAGCGCTATTCCATATACTGGGGCCCTATTCTATATACTGGGGGACCTATTATATAAACTGGGGGGCCCTATGCTATATACTGGGGTCCTATTCTATATACTAGGGGAGCTATTCCATATACTGCAGGCCCTATTCTATGTATTGGGGGAGCTATTATATATACTGGGAGCCCTATTCTATATACTGGGGGAGCTATTCTATATACTGGGGAACCTATTCTATGTACTGGGAAAGCTATTCTATATACTGGGGGCCTTATTCTATATACTGGGGGAGCTAATCTATATACTGGGGCCCCTATTCTATATACTGGGGGCCTTATTCTATATACTGGGGGCGCTATTCTATATACTGGGGGCCCTATTCTATATACTGGGGCGCTAGTCTCTATACTGGGGGCCCTATTCTATATACTGTGGGCCTTATTCTATATACTGGGGGGCGCTATTATATATAAGGGGGGCCCTATTATATTTAGTGGGGGATCTATTATATAAACTGGGAGCCCCTATATTTTTGAATTACCTTGGGGGCCCTTATTAACTACTGGGGGACCCTATTACCTATATACCTACTGGGGGACATATAAACTATATACTACCTACTGGGAAAATATAACATATATACCTACTGGGGAACATATAACCTTTATACTTATACCTACTGGGCTACATATAACCTATATTCCTACCTACTGGGGGGGAGGGGGCATATAAAGTATATACCTACCTCCTGGGAGTGGTTCTATATACCTACCTAATGGGGGTCTATAAGGAACGATGGGTGACTCCCCATCCCCCACAGCAGGCACCTGGTATAGGAGGTAAGGAGGTGTATAAACCATTAGGTAGGAAGGTATATAAACCCCCATTAGGTATGTTGTTATATAGGTGTTGGAAAAGTGAGGATTCAAAAATATTTTTTTGGTAAATTCTGCAGAGACGTGTCGTGGCCGGGAGAAAACGTCATGATGGAGAATTAAAAGGAAAGAGAGCAACTCTGATCAGAAAATACATTTCCTGTTTGTCACTAAATGTAACTTTGGTGTAATCACGTATGTCTGCAAAGCACCTGCATACAACTAGCATCTACCACGATATGATCACTATATGGTGGTGGTATATTGTATGTCTGTAGAGCGCCTGTGTACAACTGATACAGTCATATGTGGTGGTGGCATTTGGTCATGGTATGGCAGTATTATTTTGGTTCTTGGTATTGTAGAAGTTTTTTTGTATTTTTAGTAACAATCATTCATATGTTATATTTGCTTCATATATATATATATGTATTATTTGGTGACTTATTTATGCTTTTGCTTGGCACTGTAATTGTATAGTCAGTTGATCATCTAGAGCAGGGGTGTCAAACTGCCGGCCCTCCAGCTGTTGGGAAACTACAACTCCCATCATGCCCACTGTCATAGATTATAAAAATGCATGATGGGAGTTGTAGTTTCCCAACAGCTGGAGGGCCTGCAGTTTGACACCTGTGACCTAGAGAGTTGTTTGGGGTGGTTGCATAGCAAATGCATCATGTGATCTAGTAAGCCACAGGCAATGAAATGGCAGGAGAATTCCTGCTATCCATAACAAAAGGTAAGCCTTCTCCTTCCTGCTAAATATGCTAAAAAAACTGCAATAAAAACTCCAGTGGTCCTACCACTCCTCCATAAAGAATAATTTTCAAACTTTAGGGTAGAGAGAAGACACCAAGTCCCAGCACTAGTAATGGTGAGATCATGGGGTCTGTCAGACACCTTCATTACCAACGAACCCCCCCCCCCCCACACACACACAAAAGGAAAACACTTTTTTTTAAATAAACACTCCACGAAAACATTCCCTGTTGACCATTTCATTAAAAACATGGATCCAATGCTGGTCCAACAAAGTCTAACAAATCCAAAGTAGTCCAAAGGATGAAACCTGTAGAAAATATAAACACTACAAAAAACATGTAAGTACTAAACCCCATTCACTGCACTCCCTAAATATCATGCCACAAACACAGCACAATCTATAGGGGGATTGGTCTTCTCTGTGAAGATTGTGCCTGTAAGTTGTCACTTGTGCCCTCATCTGCCAACCCTCTCTCACCATTTTGTTATGCAATCTAGTATACCTACGGTATCACCTCATGATCCCTCACCACCACTTAAAAACTCATAGATCGATCATCTCCACCTATTATTCCATGACTCATAAATTTCACCCCCCATATTCTAACCTCCCACCCAAATTTAAATAATGGGGTTGCTGGTAATTGGGGCAGGAATATTGGGGTTAGTAGTAGTGAAACCTTGTATAAACGGGTTTTATATTTATCGGAAAAACGTATGGGTGACCCCATGACCCACGCGTCGGGCCGCAGGCGCACCTGCAGCCCCACTACTCCTGTTGCTAGTGGCGCTGCGACCTGGTCCTCAGGCCGCGGGCGCACTCATTGCTCCATCCTGTACTCATGTCACCGTGCTCCTGTTGCTTGCTAGGCGCACACTCGCCCCATAGGGTGTGGCACTGCAATTAAAATTAAAGGGCCAGCGCGCCGGTGATTTGCTGACTCTATTTAAGTCCTGCCCCTTCCTTGATTCCCTGCCGAATCAATAGTGCCCTCGAGCCTTGAGAGGAAGCGTTCCGTTATGTTTACTGTTATTCTGTGTACAGAATCATTAGTCTCCGTCCCTCGACCACAAACCATTGCCGCCTGTCCCCAACTATGAGCTTGCTTCACAATTTTGTACCACTCTACACTTCAGCTGCCACCGCAAGCAAGTTGCATCAGGGGTAGCGACCTGGTAGTTTTCCGCTGCAGTCCGGGCCTTTGCGACGGGCTTCCGGTGAATAATGGACCTACTTAGACTCCGCTCCCTGGCGTGGCTTATACCACTGCTTGCGGTGGTCCAATGGATCAACATCTCAGGCCTGCCTTTATGGTAGGTCCACCATTTCACAGGAACAGCATGGCGTTATTATTCAGCCACTATGTGGTGTATACTGTTTATGTGGTCATGATGTCACAGTATTATTTGGTGTTTATATAGTAGTGTCATTGATGTAGTAATAGTATGGTGAAAATATTTGCTGCTTGTATAGTGGTACTATGTAGTAACAGTTTGACCAATATTTAGAGGTGTCATCCTTAGAAAATTATCTTTACAGCTATTTATATGGTATCTCACAGTACAGTATCATTTTTGTAAATATTGTATAATATCTTTTCATAGGACAACACTGAAGATGTGACATTTTGATACAATATAAATTAGTCAGTGTACAGCATGTACAACAGTGTAGATGTGGTGTGTTCTCTAAATAATTCAACACACGGCCATCAATGTTTGCACCGCTGGCAACAAAAAAGAGTGCCCCCTAAGTGAAAATGGACAAATTGTGCCGAAAGTGTCAATATTTTGTGTGGCCACCATTATTTTCCAGCACTGCCTTAGTTCTCTTGGGCATGGAGTTTACTAGAGTTTCACAGGCTGCGACTGCAATCCTCTTCCATCCTCCATGATGACAACACATAGCTGGTAGATGTTAAAGACCTTACGCTCCTCCACCTTCTGTTTGAGGATGCCTCACAGATGCTCAATAAGGTTTAGGTCTGGAGACATGCTTGGCCAGTCCAGCTCCTTCACCATTATTTGCTTTAACAAGGCAGTTGTCGACTTGGAGGTGTGTATAAGGTGGTAATCATGTTGGAATACTTCCCTGCCACCCAGAAGGAAGGGGATCATGCTCTGCTTCAGTATGTCACAGTACATGTTGGCATTCATGGTTCCCTCAATGAACTCTAGCTCCCCACAGCTGGCAGCACTCATGCAGTCTCAAACCATGACACTCCCACCACCATGCTTGACTGTAGGCAAGAAACACTTGTCTTTGTACTCACCTGGTTGATGCCACACAATGCTTGACACCATCTGAACCAAATAATTGTATCTTAGTCTCACCAGACAACAGAACAGGGTTCCAGTAATCCATGTTCTTAGTCTGCTTGTCGTAAGCAAACTGTTAGTGGGCTTTCTTGTGCATCATCTTTATAAAAAGCTTCATTCTGGGACAACAGCCATGCAGACCAGATTGATGCAGTGCGGCATATGGTCTAAGCACTGACAGGCTGACCCCCACCCCTGTAGCCTCTGCAGAAATGCTGACAGCATTCATCTGTGGATATGATGCTGAGCATGTGCATTTAACTTGTTTGGTCTACCATGGCAAGGCTTGATCTGAGTGGAAGCTGACTTGTTAAACCATTGTCTGATCTTGGCCTCCATGCTGCAGCTCAGTTTCAGGGTGTTGTCAGGGTGTAGGCCATCTTTATGTAGAGCAACAATTATTTTTTCAGATCTTTAGAGAGAGGAAATTTAACACACCTGGTCCTCATTCACAACTGAGACCTTATAACACTAATGAGTCACATGACACTGGGGAGGAAAAATAAAAAATTGGGCACTATGTGCTCATTTTTACTTAGGGGTGTACTCACTTTTGTTGCTAGTGGTTGAGCCATTGATGGCTGTGTGCTGAGTTATCTTGAGGGCATACAAAATTTACACTGTTAGGATATGTTCACAAGGGCAAATTTCGGCGCGCATTTCGCCGTGTATTTGCGCTCTAATACGGGTGAGTTGTGAGCCGAAATAACGCCTCTTCCCCCTGCTCGTACAATATGATCGTATTGTACGCGCGGGGAGATAAGTGACATGTCAATTACTTGTGGTGAATACGCACTGCAAGCTGGTTGCCAGCCCCCCGAGCCGCGGGAGTATGCGCGTATTAGCACGACTCCCAAATAACCCAGCGTAATTGCGGCCATACTGTATGCACCGCAATTATGCCATGTGAACATAGCCTTAAATAAGCTGTACACTGACTCTTTTACATTGTATCAAAGTGTCATATCTTCAGTGTTGTCCCATGAAAAGATGTAATACAATATTTACAAAAATGTGAGGGGTGTATTCACTTTTGTGAGATAATGTATGTATTACACTATGTAACACAATTTTTGTTCTTGAGTGTTATTTCCTGATTGGTTATGACTAGTAAATAAGGAAAAATGCTTTTATTCCCCCCAAAGTTTGCTTTTGCGATCAGGACAGTGATAAAACAAAAGTACAAACACTGCCAGCAATGAGCAGAGTTTTCCTATAGAATTCCCTATATCCACTCCTCCAGCGAAAGACCCGCTGTCACAAGTTAGCAGCAACTTGGAAAGTGAAGAAGATGTTGCCGATCTAGATTTCATAGGTGAAGAAAACTATACTACCCCAACCAAAAAGACCTCAACAACTTGATAAGAGATCTTTGTCTTACCAAATCAAATGCCGAACCTTTAACTTCTAGGCTCAAGGAATGGAACTTGTTGGATGAAAGCGTTCAAGTTGCAGGTTAAAGGAAGCATCACCATCTTTTTCCAGTTTCTTCACACATCAAGATAGACTCTTCTTCTGCCACAATGTGATAGGTTTGTTCGATGCAATTGGAATAGTATATAACCCGAAGGTGCTGATGCCTCCACTGCACATCAAACTGGGTCTTAAGAAACAATTGTATATCTTTTTTGTAACATCCCCATGAGTTCCATGATTGACAATGTCGTCCTGTGCACAACCTGTGCAATGTATGCCATCCTTGAACAACAGTTCGAGGGTCTATACTGCTGTGCAAGATGTGTGCCCACTGCACATTTAGAAGCCCATATCCTGGATCTAAATGAGCAAGTGGCAACACGGAGATCCATTGCCAACTTGGAAGCGAGTCGGCTGCCAAACTGAGCAATCACTCGCAGGTGTAGATGCTGGGGAGGTGCATGGAGGTGCAGGGGCATGAGGCAGCTAGCTGGGAAACAGAAAGAAGGGTAGAGGGAAAAGTGTCAGGGAGGCTAGCCCTGAACTAGCACACCCCAACAAATTGGCAGATTGGCAGATGAGGGGCATGTCAACTCAGAAATAGCATTATTGCAGCAAGACAAAACCCCCGTCTGCTCCAGTAAAATGGGCAATAGGAGTGCAGAGCAGGCTAGACAGGTGCTAGTAGTTGGGGACTCCATTATTAGGGGAACAGACAGGGCAATCTGTCACAAATACCGGGATCGTCGAACAGGATGTTGTTTACCTGAGGCCCAAGTTCGACATATCGCGGATCGGGTTGGCAGATTGCTGGGTGGGGCTGGTAACTCCAACTGCCCTGGGGTAC